>BRDA01075456.1:0-13715 GCA_036984385.1 Crenuchus spilurus | reverse complement strand
GTAGAGACGTGTCAACCAAGACAGCCCCACAACATCCAGAGACTTAAGATACTCAGGACGAATCTCATCCACTCCCGCTGCCTTGCCACTGGGGAAATAAAACCTTTTGGTTTAAATGAGTGTTATGTTTGGAGAAAGGAAAACACTGTATTCCAGCATAAGAAGTTATTAAGAAGCTATTGCTGCAAAGTGGGTACTGAAAGCAAAGGGTCACATACTTTTGCCACTCACAAATATGTCATATTGAATTATTTTCTTCAAGAACTAAATGAAGAAGTATAATCTGATGATGTTTTAGGTCATGTTTACACAGAAATATAGAAAATTCTAAAGGGTTCACAAACTTTCAAGCATCAGTGTAGGAGGTTCAGAATTGAACAGTTGTCACATATCAGTGTTCAGAAATCTACGAATGAATCATATAATGTAAATATGGGCTTAAATAATGTTTTGAGATTGTATTTTATGTATGCTAGTTTCAAATTGTGGTCACTGAATGAATGTTCATTTTTATGAATGAATGCCCACAGACATATTGTTTTATTGCAATAGATTAATAGCTGCAATTTGCACCATTTTTCCACAGTTCACTTGGTTGGCACATTGTTATTACACATCAGCTTAGTTTCCTTCACATTCTTTTTGTACCCTTTGTGGTAGTTTTTCTTTTTTCTACATCTCTTAGGCTTCACTGTGCATTTGTACCGATCAGGAAGAGCAGCACAGTATATTATTTTTTTGTCATTATTGTGATATCAACCTTCACAGTACAAAACAGAAATAAGTAAAAGTACTGCTATCACACCATGCTTTTGTGCTATAATGTGAGCATCCTGATCTATCACAGATTTATCAGTGCATTCACAGGATCTTGGAAAAGTTATAAAGTGCACTGTAAATAATATTCCGTTCAAACAATGTGATTATAATATAATGCAAGGCAGATCACAATCACACTATGTGGTAATATGATTTCAGTTTGATATTCTGGCTATTCTCTTGCCCCTCATAGATGGTCAGTTTCTGAAGGCAGAGCTGCTACATCATGTCATTGTCAATGCTGTGCTGAGGCTGATTGAGCCAAAAAATATCCAGTCAGCATTGGTCCAGTGGTGGTCCCTTTGATTGATGGGCTAGAAGGTGCCTGATAAATTGTGCAGCAACTGATGGACTATGGTCAGCAAGAGGGTAGCAATAAATTATTAATACACTCGAGTATCACAATATTATGTTTTGTGATACTGCATCAATTCTCAAAAGTAAAAAAATCTTTTTTCTGATTAGCTGGCAGGCATCTATTAATCCTCTTAAACAAGACGTGTTGAATCACTATCTATCAATGCTTTGGAAATTTTGAAAGGTAATCAAGCAAGCAAACTAGGATGGCATGTCTAGTTTATATTTTCTTTGTATACATAAATTTGGAAAAATCTTAAATATGTGACAACTGGAGTACAAGTGGGCCTTCAAGGTGTCTTGTTATACTAAATTAATGAACTCTATTTTGCTTCATGGCATGGTGTTTTTTGCTTCTGCTCCACCATTAATTTCATATACCTTGTTGTTGTCATATACCTTGTAATTTTCATATACCTTGGACACCTTGTAAGTCATTGTCTTACTACTATTCATTTTGTGTTGTATTTAATCATCTGGCTGATGCAGATTCCACTGTTCTGATTATATAAACAGTATGTTTTTTCCTTCATGCTTGATTTATGCTTATGCTGGTGAGTTTTTAACGCTATGACAGCTTTCCTAAAAATACGTCAACTTGCTTACAGTGTCACAATATATTGAATCATAACCCCTGTATTATATCACATCGACATGTTCTTGCCAAAACACAGCTCTAGTCAGCAGCTGTAAAACCCACAATATGCCCATACAGTACCAGTCAACAGTTTGGACACCTTCTGGACATTCAGTGGTTTTTCATGATTTAAAATGTTCTGCATTGTAGATTAATACTAAAGTCATCTAAACTATGAAGAAACACATCTGTAATTATTTAGTAAACAAACAAGTGTTAAACAAACCAGAATTTGTTTATATTTTACATTCTTCACAGTAGGCACCTCTTGCTTAGATGGCAGCTTTCTTGGCATTTTCTCAGTCAGCTTTATGAGGTAGTCACCTGGAATGGCTTTCAGTTAACAGCTGTGTCTTGTCAAGAGTTCATGACTTGTATTTCTTGCCTCTTATTATGTTTGAGACATCAGTTGTGTGTCTACTTTGAAGAAACTAAAATCTAAAACATATTTTGGTTTGTTTAAAACTAAGTTTACTACATGATTCCTTATGTGTTCCTTTAGTCTGGATGACTTCAGTGTTAATTTACAATGTAGGGAGAAAAAAAGCTTTTGGCTGGTACTATATGTGACAAGTAATTCTGACAAACTGGCCCATAAACATAGGTATATGTTAGTTTAGTGCCCCAGTGCCATCATTCATAATGTAAAGCAGGACAGTAATGTGTGATTGTTCACCCTGTGATGTAACTTTCTGACCACAGCTCTATAAAATCCATCACTCTACGTCCTAGTGGCGCTGTGAGAAAGTTGTCAGGCTGCAAAAAAAAAAAAAAAAAAAAAAAAAAATGCACCCCAGCAGAGTGGCCTGAATAATGTATAAGACTGGGTTTGAATAGAGGTGAAATTTAGTGAGGACTGTCTACCAGACCTTACTTTATTATTCCAGTGGAACTGGTCACTGGCATTAATACAAAGTGAATGACCAAAGAACACACACACACACACACACACACACACACACTTTGGCAAGCAGATGTCTGGTTGGAGCCTCGGTTCTTTAATAAAGCATGTTTAGATCAGACCACATTAGTTGGAGCACTGGTCCTTGGAAACTGGTGGGTCCAGATTTACATTTCTCATTTCTCAACAACGGCTCAGCCAGCTAACATTGCTTTCCATGTAGTTACTGGGTAATAATCATTATATTTCCAGAATAAGAGGTAGTGGACCATCACCTTTACTGTCACTGTGGTGGAACACTGAAGGGTCTGTCTTCAGTGTCTTTAATTACAAATCTTAACTGTTTCAAACAGTCTTGTAATGAATGCATTTGGTCTCGTCTCACTCTGTCCTGACATTTACATTAACTTTACTATTAAAACAGTTCAGTTATAAAAATATACAAATCAGCTCCTTTCTCCTTCAAAGTACATGTAATGAACCTTTAAGATACACTACTAGAGCTTAAGGACCATGTTGTACCTAATATGCCAACCCCAAAATTAAAAAAAAAAGTTATAATAATAATAATAATATGTTTATTATTATATATATATATATATATATATATATATATATATATATATATATATATATATATCACAGATTTTAAGAGGTTAATACATACACATGCACAAAATACAAACATATCCTTTTATTTTGTGTCTTTGAACTTACATACATTATGTTGGACAACATTTCACCAGCGGCAGGCGTGCAGTGTGGCTCAGGCAGATGTGGTACGTGCCGATAAAAGAGCGTTTTGATTATGCGCTTCTCAGGTCATCAAAGTGCTCTGTCAAACTTTTTTGGAGCAGACTTTAGTCATTAGTGGCATGAGTGAGTGTGCGTGAGAAAGAGAGAGAGAGAGAGAGAGAGAGATTGAGAGATAGCGTAAAAGCACCAAACTGTCCAGAGAGAATGTGTGTGTAAAAGCAAGGAACCATCCTGCCTCCATTAGCCTCACTGTGAGAAGAGTGTGTTGTGTGTCTTTGTGTGTGTGTGTGTGGGAGGGTGTGGGTGGGAATGGGTGTGTGGGAATGTCAGTGTGCATATGTGTTTGTGTGTGTGTGTGTGTGTGTGTGTGTGTGTGTGTGTGCGCGTGTGTGTGTGTAGCTGTGGACTGGAGTAACTTTAGTGTTTTATTCATGAGTTCCCTCCAGCAGCTATTCTCTCCATCAACTGAGTTTGATGCTTTGAGAATAACGCACAGCGCTCACACGTGTTTCTTCTTTCTGGTCATTATCACACAAAACATCAAAACCAAAACTGGACAGTTCACACATTTAGACTTCTTCTCCCTGTAATGGTTCTGTTTCTTTGTCTTTTTGTCTGTAAAAATAAAAACGCAGCCAACCAAAACTGAAGTTATAGTAGAAAAGCTCTTAATAAGATCATTCGCCTAAAATTCACTTGTGCTTTTATTGTGAAATATTATTACAAAGTGCAGTATTTAGCCACTTACTTTACAGCACAGATACATTTTCATCCTCCAGTGTACAATGTCAATGTGTCCTTAAAGGTATAACATGGCCCTTAATAGTGTCTTAAATACCTTAAACTTCATGAACTTTTCCAATAGAAAGGAGCAAATTTTGTATGTTTTCATAACTGAGCTTTTTAAACTGTAAAATACAGTGAAACCTCGATTATCGTTTGCCCTGGTTATCTTACACTTCGGTTATTGTCGACATTTTTCAGGGAAATTTTATCCCAGTCCACCTGATTTTGTTTGCCGTGCCCACGTGACTCGGTGCAAATTTTGAGAGCACAAAGTATCCACCCATGCATTCATCACTCACCCACGTGTTCATTGGTCATTCTGGCTTTGATTCTCATTGTTTCTCTGGCTTTGTTTCTGGTTGCTTCTCTGGCTTTGATTCTCATTGTTTCATGCTGATAATGATCAAAACAAACTAAGATACATCACACTAAAGTGACGGCATGCAGCGCTACCACCTGAAAATGAGTGCAAAAAAACAAAAAGTGGCTAAGAACCCAGAGAACGGATGTACAAAACAAAGGTTGTCAGCTGGACTACACCGGCACACTCTAAAACGGAGCGTAAACCCCTAAGAGTGATGTTAAATGTTCATTTATTCATTTTATTTTGTGTTCTGTATGTAAAACTATAGTTATTCTATATAAAATGTATTTTGTTAATATAATATTTTGTTGGAGTGTCTGGAACAGATTAACTGGATTTACATTATTTCTTTTGGGAAATATGTCTTCAGATATCGTCGTCAGGCACTTTAGGACAGATTAATGACAAAAACCGGGGTTCTACTGTAATTGTAAATGTCTGGAGTCAGGACAGATTGAATGGAGTCAAGACAACTTCAAATACATTAATTACAATCATTTTTAATGCAGTCTGATGTAATTATGTTCTCTAACTAAAAGTACTGAAGACAGAGGGATAGGAAAGATAGGAAAGATAGACCCAGTAGCTGTCATATAAATTTTTTCATAGAGTGAATATGCTGTTCTTCTTTGCCTAAAAACAAGGCATGAATTAATCATTTATAAAACATATTCATTAACGTGTTAACCTTGATAACCCTAATCCTTTCATAACTGAGTCTGAAGTCAGGACAGAGTGAGTGGAGTCAAGACAACAAACACATTAATTTCAACATAATCTGATACAAGTATGCTCTGTAAAGAAAGATACTGAAGACATACCGTCAGGAACACCACAGTGACCGGAAAGACCCTGACCCAGTGACAGGGGGTAGGAGTGTACAAAAATATTGATACACTCTTCTGACTGCATAAAAAGTCAACTGTTTTTTTTTTTTTTTTTGTAGATTTTATGGTAGTGTGTTTTTTCATACTGACAGTTTTTCTAAAATTAGATGTAAAAAGTCTAGTGCTTACAGCATAGCAGTATATTGCATCATAACCCCAAGTATCATATGCATCCTATCACCAGGTTCTTGTCAATATGAAGCAGGGGACCTTTTTTCCTTACTCTTCCCTTCTAACACTGACTGATAAACATCTTTCCCAATCTGCATCTGATAATGCTTACACTCACAGAAGATATCGTAATGGAGCACATTGAACTGGTTAGGTGCCTGTCCTGTCACTGGAGTGGAACTCTGAAGTGTACATCTTCAGTAAGTTAGGCACCATAATTGTATCAGATTGTACTGTTTTTTTTACATTGGCTCCACTCATCCTGTCCTGACTCCATACTTTTCCATTTACTTATTTATGAAAAGATTCAGTTCTGCTCCTTTCTACTGGAAAAGTGAATGTAGTGAACCTTTAAAGTACACAGTTAGAACTTTAGGACCATGCTGTACCTTCAAGGATACATAATCTTTGATGGACAAAAATGTGCCTGTGCTGTACTTTTTTTCTTGATGGTGTATGGTTTAATTAAAGTGACAGAGCTTAAGAGGCTAAAGAAGTGACAGGACAAACCTCATTTCCACAAAAGTTGGGACACTTTCTAAAAATACAATAAAAACTGAATTCTGTAATTTGTTATTTCATCTGAACCTTGAATGATCAAAGGACATAGAAAATATGTCCGTTTTTTTAATTATTACAATTTATTGCATTTGTTAAATATAAGCACATTTTAAAAAATGATTCCCCTTAACACACTAAAATAAAGTTTGGACAGTTGCATGGTTACCACTGGGTCTCATCACCTTTGCAGTGACATTTTTGTTCATTCTTGCTGAGTGGCTCAACAGTCTGTAGTCTTCGTCTGATTTTTTTTTCACATGATGCTCCAGACTATTTAAACAAATTTGGACAGCATGCAGAAAAGTCAAGCAGAAATACTCTTTATGGATGTTACTATACTTTTGAGACACTCTGTATTTTCAGTATTTAGAAAAAAACTGTTCATTGATGCATATTGTGTCAACTTGTAAAACTTTGAAAGTCCATGATCATAATAACTACTCAACATAATGTGATAAATCACAATTGATTATTTTTACCATTTGACATCCTTATTATTTACTAGTACTGATTAAATCTCAGGTTGTCAATATTGACTGAAATAAATACTGATCAATACAGTTCAAAAACCTAAAATTCTAGTTTTATAAATTGTTATACATAAACATGCCTTTTTCATGTTTTTTTTGTATTAGCAATTATTCACAAGTTGGGCTTAAGTGGTCCACTGTCATGGCTAAACCTTACAGACATGCTAATTCTACTTCAGGATTAAAATAATAATTATTGAAATTATAAGTGAGATTGAATGGAAGCCTAATGTCTGTAATAACGACAGGGACACTATAGACTGGGTTAAAATGAATGACAGAAACTCTACTTTAGGGTTTGCTTTTTGATATGAAATCTCATTCACTATTAAAAGATATTTTTGCACTTTTTTAGTGTCATGGCTAATTACAGTTCTGTAAGACAGCACATCTGAGGATGGTACAACTACATCCTATTAGAAGTAAAACATAGCTTGCATATGGAGGATTTTTATAATATATTTATTTTTTCATTTTGAATCTGCTTCATTCTTCAGCGCTCAGTGCACGACTGATACAAATGAACGCCATGTTCAGGAGAGCAGAACAATGATTAAACTCAATAACTACATGGCCCATTTGCAAAAATATCTACAGCTTTGCACAAATAAGTGCACAAGCAAGTACATAAATAACAACATAAAGTGGACTGTGATTAGTAGACTGAAAATTTTACAAGAGACAAACTAAAACTACTCTGAAATAGATTATTATAATTAGACTACTCGTCATGTCAGGGCAACACTCTAGATTAAATACCAAAAAAAATGTTTGATCTTCTTAAGAGTGTTTCTATTCATAAGTTTCAGTCACTAAAGTTGTTAGTTCTTTGCAGTATGAATTGTAATAAATAGATGGAATATATTGTAAAAAAAAAAAAAAAAAAAAACACTTTAAACATTTCAAGCCAAGATTTTGAGCTCAGAATTTTATAAACATATGTGTTTGATACACATGGTGATTACCGTTTTAGAAATTGTATGTGGTTTTATTCCTAAAGCTTAACAATTGTTAGGTGACACTGTATTTTACTGAGTCAGTCGTTCCTACATTGGATATTCATAAGATAAGTGTGAGGTGGGAGGTCTTTGTTCATGTGAGCGCTCTTTGTTTATAGAGACCAAATGGATGTTGTCACATATTCCTGGGCCGCTAATCCACCACTGGCATGTCTAGAATTACCATGTCATTATCATATGATTAAATTATAAGATCACATTAGTGTGCAGGTAAAAAAATGTTTCGCTGAAATATGTGTCTCTGCTTATTCACGCTTCTCTCACAGATATCTAAAAATATATATTTTGATTCAGACTATATATATTTGAAAAGTGGACACTTTAAGGTTTCCGGGGTATGTTTAGTTTTGTTTCTATGTTAAAATCTTGCAGAGTTATGTAAGTGTTTTTACAAAGTTTTGGTTATATCCTGTCGTTGGGAGTGCCGACATATTAATAGAGGGTTAATATTAATGTCATATTAAAAGACATTTTAGAGATTCTTTGTATCTCTTGTAAAAATATACCTTTGTTCCTCTGGATGAACTGTTTTGGTGCTTTACATAAATTGTGGTTCAAAAAAGGAGTTATGACAAATACAGGACTATAACTATAAGGATATATATAATATATCCTTTTTCTAAGGATATATTAATACATAAACATAGAAACTGTGAAACATTGCTTTAAACAGATGTAATTTTTGTTGTTGATTATAATGTCAAGACTGCAAAATGAATGACAAAATTGTTAGAATGTCAATTTAATTTCAATTTCATTTTTATTTAATGTTTACTCCACCACATTCTTGGCAACCCTTCATATTCTGAATACCCATTAGCTCACCAGCATGAGCACCCGTTGTATTTTATTCCTATATGTGAATCCATTAAACCTTCATTGCCTTAATTGCAGGGATGCACGATAACATCAGTGCCAATTGTGAGGAGGCACAATGACTTCAGTATAACATTGGTTGCAGATAATTGCATAAAATCGCCATTCTGACTGAACATTGAGACTTGACCTATACGATGATGTATTAATTATGTTCTGGATGAGTGGACATGCTTGCGGCAGTCCACATAACAGCCCTTCTTTTCCCACTAGTTAAACTTCAGGCAGTATTGAGAGAGGACATGTTTTAATTGACTGCAAACCCACTGAGCCTATTTAATTTGATATTTATGATTCAATGCAATAGTTCTATCATATTGGTAGCCAGAATCAGGAGATTTAGGGATAATGGTGAATAGGGGAGATGTAGACTCAGTCAACATGAAAAAGCTAACAGAATAGAAAGGGACAAAGGAGCTTAAATGGATGCATAAAATTCAATTTTCATAGCTTAGTGTTGGGGTCAGGCACTGAAAGTCTAGGTAGCTTCCAATGTTCAACTGTAATGGTACTAAAATTAGGGCTGATTAAGCTTTTGTCCAGTATTATACTAGCTTATATTATAGAAATGTTATCTGTATATAACAATTATAGGCTAACAAATAAACACAAGAAAGCCCTGACATACTACCTGTAGCCTCACTTTCAGACAAGATGCAATCCAAATAAATGTATTGTTAGCTCAGTTTAACATTTTAAAAGGACAGACTTTATAGGTAATACACTTTTACATGCATTTCATTCATGAACACAAACAAAAAAAGCTAAATTCATCAGTTTGCAATACTGTTTCATTTTGAAAATGTGGTGTCATTACCAGTGGTGATCGTAATGGTATGTGATAACTTGGTTATATTACTACTACTACTACTATTACTACTATTATTATTATTATTATTATTATTATTATTATTATTATACACAAATTCATTTATTACATTTCTAGAATTATTATTAACAATATCAGTGGTTACAATTATTTGCCGCACTTCACCCATTGAAATATTGGGTGGGTTGGATGGCCCACTGCCCACCAAACACACACACACACACACACGCACACTGTAACTTACACAGTGAAGTACACTGAACTGCAAAAGGACCAACTAGCGTCTTCATTTCTGTGCAGTTCAGTAATCACTGCTGTTGACCTTGGCTCTCTCTTGCTGTATTTACAAAGTCTGGGAAAGGGCACTACAGTGTGTGTCCCAGTGTGTGTCCCAGTGTGTGTCCCAGTGTGTGTGTGTGTGTGTGTGTGTGTGTGTGTGTGTGTGTGTATCTTTGTGAGAGTGTGAGAAATTTAGGAAGAGAGAGAGGACACTAATATGGTGAGTGGCTTTAAAGGATTTCAACTGACCAGACACTGGCTGACCACTAGACAATCAAACGAGTCCCTTGATACAAACCAGTGTGTGAGAAGACTTGATCAGGAAGAAAGAGGAAAGTGAAAGAGGGAGAGAGACAAGAAGGGTCAAAAACAAGATGGGAAGAGAAGAGGCACGAATGGAGAGAAGGAGAGAAAGAGAGCCTGTACCCTGCGGCTGCTCTGAGCTATAAATATCTAACTCTCATTTCTTTGATTTGAAAACGGAGGGGGGCTCCACGCACCCCCTTTTTTCTTCACCCCCCTTGACTGAGGCAGTGTCATCTTCTTCAACGTGGGCGAAGGAGTCAAATTATCAGCTTATTCTTTCTCTCTCTGTCTCTGTCTCTCTCTCTCTCTGTCTCTCTCTCTGTCTCTCTCTCTGTCTCTCTCTCTCTCTCTCTCTCTCTCTCTCTCTGTCTCTCTCTCTGTCTCTCGTGTGTGTGTGTGTGTGTGTGTGTGTGTGTGTGTGTGTGTGTGTGTGTGTGTGTGTGTGTGTGTGTGGTGCTTATTCTCTGTGAAGTGACGCAAAGTCTTCCAGCAAAACTTCAAACCTGATGATGTTCCTGGGAGATAGAGAGAGAGAGATGGAAAAAGACAAGAAAAAGCAAGCATATGATTAGCTGTGCTCAGTACTTTTGAGGTGTTTTGCTTGCACAGTAGCGGCAGGTTTGTGTACTTCAGTGCTTTTGGGTAGCCGTGCGTATGTGCACACAGTAGGTATGCAACCGAATATGAACACAGTACTTGGAATAATTCTGGAGCTGTCACTTCTCATTATTATGTAATCAAATAATCTTAAAATTACTTTTCTGACTGAGTCCCATTTTTACAAAGTCCAAACAATAAAACACATTTAAATTCATTTCACTAATCATCTCTAAACAAGCATCTATTCTAAGGTGAACGAAAAATTGTAAATTGTCTTTACCCTGGCATAATTGAATAAGGAGGGTTTGTACATGCCCTGACATACCATAAACCTCAAACACTGCAGTCTCCTGTTCAAATGCAGATCTCACATAAATAAAACAGGGCTCTCTTCCCTCACATCCTCTCTCCCACACTTCTCTTGCATACCATGCACATCTCTGGTTTCTCACTTTGTTTTTCCTCTGCTGTTTTCTCATTTTGAGAGAAGCTCATTTCCCACTCATTTCCTGGCACCCTCCCAGGTTTTAGCTCCAGCACACTGCTTTCCTGTAAACCATTACTGATACACGATTTATTTACTTGTTAATTTATTAATTATCATTATTTGAGATAATCATAATTATTTAATGTGAGCACAGTTATTTTCCATACTCATTAGATTTTCCTCTCAATTTATCACATCTAAAAGAAGCAGTGGTGCTTTCATTAGTTAAATTAAAATGAATAAGTAAATAAATAAATAACAGAAAACATATTTTGAGACATATTGGTTCTACAGAAAAAAAAGGGGTTCTTTACCTGGGTGCTGCATTGAGAGGAATGTTTGTTTATTTCTTATTTGGGCAGGTAATGCTAACGTTGGTAGCATGGGTGCTTATAGCACAGGTTTTTGAATGATAGTTTCAGTCTCGAGAAACGTGCTGCACTGTGAAATTGTAAATATTTTCTGTTTATCTTTTTATAACAGAACAACATATCAGCTGCAAATGAAGATAATGAAATGAAGGTAATCAACATGTTTATCATAACTCTGCAGCGTATCAGATACGTATGCTGGTCCTACACCATTAAGTGATTTATAGACCAGTAAACGAACCTTAAAATCTATTCTATAATAGATTCACTGGTAGACAGTAATAAAAAATATTTTAAAATAACCGTGTCTCTACAACTATTTGTCTGCTAAATGTTATAATCTTGACAGGCTTAGATACAGATATCTTGAGCTCTGAACATATATACAGTATACATAGTGGTGATGCATTAAACTCCTCGCATGTACATGACAGTGTCAGTGATTTTAGTGAAAACTGTGGGTCTTATTTATCGATCATGCTATTATCAGCCTGTAGACATGGATTTGTGTGGGCACTGTGGTTGTGGTCACTTGGCTGCACCTCAGCTCAATTGATGTCTCTCCGTATGCTCAAGGAAATTTATGGCCGCTCCCGATGATCTCATTAATGTAGTCTACTACGTCTTCCTTAATAGCTGTGTAGTAAAAGCAAATTAAAATGTTAATGTTAAATCACCATATGTGGTACTTCACATCTCTTTTAATGTAGCAAGACAGTAGACATCATTTACCAGATTGCATGTGATGATTTTTACAGGATTATGAGCTTTAGCTGTATATACTCTTGCAATAAAGGAAGGCAAGAGAGTACTTCTATGTCAAAAGCGGTGTGAGGTTTCAGTGAGGTACTTTGGTACTGTGTTAATGTTAATTCTATACTGCAAACATATCGACCCTGTCTTTAAGAAGAATAGGCTGATACCTACTTTTGTAATGTGGGCTAGAGGCTTCCTTTGGCCTTCTCAAATGGAAGACGTATATATTTGATGCCAAAATCATTCATCAAGCTGTATACATTCTGTATTACACTCACTACACAATCCCATTAAGCAAAAATGAGTCATGTTGGCGAAAGATCAGTGGATGAACTTGTTTAAAAAAAAAAGCCAGCCAATGGCAAGTGGGCAAGCAATTAAGATGCATCACATTTCATATGGATCAGTAGTTTTGCTAGTCATCATGCTATTAGTTAATGCGGGGGTGTTATGTATGTGATGTGTTGATAGGTTACATGAGTTTCCACAGGTGAGCAGTTTCACTGATAATGTAATGGAGGGAGGCCAAAAGACACATTACATTTGTTTGTCAATATGCAGATCACAGGCCAGTGTCGCCTTTCTCAGATGCATAATATGGTAAATTGACAGTAAATTGAAAGCTATCGCTTGATAGGATGATGACTCAAAGTGCTAGTTGTTATACCCTGTAATTACCATCATTACACCAAAGCTTTGACCAGGTGAAATTACAGGCTAGGTTGAAGATTTGCACAGTGGGGGGGGATGACTGAACTGTACATTTCAGAGTGCACTGCTTGTCACTTGGGCAGTGCCCTCAAGGGTTCGTCTCCAGTAATGTTTTCATGGAGCATAACTGTAGAATAATTCTTTGAAAATGCTTTCAAAGCTACATTGATTCCAAACTTTTGATCCAAGCTCTTTATTTTCTTTTTCTGTTTAAAAGAATGCATGCCTCGAAACTCTTATTTGTACAGTTTTCCACTTAGTCCAGATGTAGTCAATCAGCAAAGATATGTTACATCAAGACAAATTGTCTTGATTAGGTGCCAACATTTTGTGGTTTATGTCTAGTATGACTTAGCTTGGGTTCTCAGACCCAGAGTAGATAGTGCTGACCTACGATCAGCTTTAAAAAAAGGGTTAAGATGGATAAATATCTACTTTTAACTCTTGAGAGTTGCCGCTCACACTGGTGTGATAAAAACATGGCTGATTCAAAACATGGCAGCATAAAAACAATGTTAAATTGAGTTGATAGACCACATACAATTTTTTGATAGATGCATATAGTTAAATTTTATCTGTTTTGTTATTATATATATATGTGTATATATATATATATATATATATATATATATATATGTATATATATGTATGTATATATGTATGTATATATATATATATATATGTGTATATATATATATATATATATATATAT
>BRDA01075453.1:0-27713 GCA_036984385.1 Crenuchus spilurus | reverse complement strand
GTATGATTTGACACAAATGACATGGTGTCTGTGTGATAATTGCATTTATTTAACAGCACAAAACAACATAGTACACTAACAAAAACATACACTGACATGTTTTGAGTGTAATAGTGATAGACTAAGTTAAAAAAAGAATAATTTCTTTGTCACAAAGAAAATCTGTGACTTTAGCCGAAGACCTCTTGTGGGGGTGTGGGGATAGATCAAATGCATATGCAAATGAATGTTAGTCTGATTCTTTCTGCTGTGTTGTATTGCTGGAGATTGACCAATAAAAATGGCTTCTCGAGGAATTATTCGCGAGCCGTCTGGGTCGCCACAATATTATGTTTGAGGCAGTCGAACAAAATTCCAGACAACTTTGAAATTCCCCCCAGACATTTTTTTAGGTCTCAAAAGTAGGACATGTCCGGGAAAAAGAGGACGTCTGGTCACGTGTCAGTTGTGCAGTCATTTCACTCTGTCCTGTGTAAATCTGACTTTTGCCAAGAACCAGTAATTTTACATGGGCTTGTTGTATCTTTAAAATTAGAAAAAAAATATCAAAAAGGAAAAAAAAAAAAATAATTTTTCTTCTTGTCTCATGCCTCAGTAGGTTTCATTTTAGAGGCTGAGATGCTTTCTCATCTCCGTCTTGAGTGTGTGTGTGGGTTGACCATTTGGACTTATTTCCTGGCCTCCCCTCCAGGGTTTATGCCTCCTTGGTTCTGATCTGGTTTTGCAGTCTCCCTGTAAATGCTACATGGCCCAGCCTGTGTTCCGTCCTCCCCGATAGGTGAGCTGGTCTGCCAGTACAGCCTGTAAATCCATGAGTCCCGGATCGGGCACCCCGTGGACAATGTTTCGCTTTGGCAACTTTTTACTCTCCAGCACACTCAGGCCCTTTGTTTGGCAATATTTACCTGGTTTGTCTACTCCATCTAGTGCAGCAAACCTTCTGTCCTCTCTCTAGTTTATATTGCTGAGCACTTTGTTTTCTCTGTCACTGTACCAGTTTCTAGTAATTTCTAGTCATTTTGTCCAAATATACCAAAAATGGTAATATGATTTTGTATTGTGTAGTATTATATTTATAAAACTAAGATAAAGAAGATTATAATTTGTATGCCATAAATGTCATAGAAATTGTCATAGAAATTATGTAATGGCATTTTCCCCCTGAGCAGTATGACATGGTATGGATACAAATCCACAATCACATTTTGTGATTACATCTGTGATATTTCGTAGTGTTTGATTCACATAATAAACATAAAAAATAACAATAAAAAATATTCAGGCTGTTTTGGCTCCTACATGTGCGATAGCTGCACAACAAAGAGAAATGGGCGGAGCTTTTCCTGCATGCTAATTGGCTTTTTTTGTTGGAGTGGTACTTGAGGGAATCAGACAACATGTTGATTGGTGCAAGCTTTCCCAGTCTTCTTGTACTATAATGTCTCTGCCATGATTCACATGTGAAGTACATCCAGACCCTTAAGAACTTTTTCATTCATATCTGCACTATTTGTCTCTTGCAACTTTGCACCACCAATCTTGTACTGCTGCTATTACTGTCACTTTATTTTTTATCACACTAATTTGCTGCTACTGTGTGTGTGATATTGATACAATATATGTTATACTGCAGTATATTAATACCATACAACAGTACTCAAGTCATGTAACAGGCACTGCTATACTCATATATATATATATATATATATATAGACTGCTGCAATAATATATATTTATATAAAACTATAACCATATATGTATACAGCCATATTGTTGCTGTTACTACTACTGGTGTTTTATATTATATGGTATTATACATTTTTATGCCTAAATCTCATTTTATGTATGTTGTTTATGTTGTCTGGCGCTTAAAAGGTACCACTCAAAATTTTGTTGTACCATGTACAATGACAATAATGCTATCTATCTATGGCTTCAAAGATTGTTTTCCTTATAGAATATTCCATATTTCTGCATAAATTTGACTGAAACCCTATACTGCTATAACAAAATGTTTCTTGTAATTGTTGTTCTAACAGTCTAGAATTTGTTGGTATAATTTAGAATTAATAGTTCCATCTATGGGCAAACAATCCTGCCCCAAAATGCAACAAAACAGGCCCAAACCACAATACTACCACCACCATGTTTTACAAATGGGATGAGGTTTTATGCTGTAATGCAGTGTTCTCCTTTCTCCAAATAAAATGATTATTACAAGGAGGGTAATAAAGATCTTGAATTTTCTGCATTTTGATGATGAGCATCAACAACTCTTCTTCTGATATTCTCAGAAATCTCTTTTGTTCATGCCATGATGCACGTCCATAGATCCCTCTCTTTTAATAAAACAGGGCACCAATTCACACCTGACTGAAACTTCACCTTCAAATGATATGCTAATCCTAAAGGTTAAACTAAATGTTACTCCTAAATCTCTCTCTCTCTCTCTCTCTCTCTCTCTCTCTCTCTCTCTCTCTGTGTGTGTGTCTGTGTGTGTGTGTGTGTGTGTGTGTGTGTGTGTGTGTGTGTGTGTGAGGTCCTGAGAAAGTCAGAGTTGCTGTTTCTGGTTGTTATCACATTTGTGATAAAGTGAGTGGAAAGACTGAGGCATTCTGACTAACAAGTCTATTACAGTATCACAGGAAAGACCTGCATTTACACACACATACTCTCTCTCTCTCACTCACACACACACACACACACACACAACCTTTAACTAATTTGAGATGGTTGTGTTCATCAGAGACAGATGACTGGCCTACCTTTCTGCATGAGGATATGTCATAGATGTCTAAAATTAACAAGAACATCCAAACAATTAAGTGAGGTACACTCATAATGTCATCGCTTAGTTATCTGACAGCCATTGATCTTTAAGTTTTCTGTACATATAAATTTGTGGAATGATAAAAAAGAAAGATCCTGGACCATCATTGGGGCAGTACGTTTTCTGTCAATGGGATGGTATTCATCATCTTTAGTTTGTGAACATAATGGTACCAGAGTCCAGTGATAAAAGGACACCAGAAGCTGCTTTGACAAGTTGGCCTCCTTTAGTGTCCTTAGAAAGACACTTCTGTGCCTTCTTCAATGGAGAAGTGGTGTTGACAGACTTTGTGAGGTCCTGGGAGATCTGAGTGCTTAAAATTTGAAACTAGCACCTTCTTCATTCCATTAAAGTAGGGCAGGATCCTTCTGTTTCTCAAAGCTGATCAGCTCTTTAGATACGGAGGTGTTCAGTGCCAGATTAATGGGGATGGCAGACCTTGTACCTGTATTAGCATAATGTCCCTATAATTGTAAATCAGTGTCATATTTTTTAACTTACATTACTAATCTGACTTCAAGAGATCAGTATTAATTACATGCAATGCATTAAACCTCATTTTGTGCATGTTTGTGTGTGCATTTGAATATAATTTGCATTGGCTGCTTGCTACAACTAACTGGATAACGTAGGCTGTCAATATAGGAAGCAAAGCACAAAGTCAGGAACTCTACCTCTCATCTCCACAAACAAGCTGCTGATATGAAATTTACAGATAAAGAAATCCTGTGCTGAAGCCAAACATCACCTAAACAGCTCAGACTCAATTGTCCTTCATAAACAGCTATATACACATTTTATTAAAATGTACTTAATTTGAGGCAGCTGTGTTTCTAGTTAGTTTCTGGCATCAATGTTCATTTTAATCAAGCAGTCCTGACTGTATCTTGTTCAGAGGAGAGGATCCACATGTCCTTTAAATGATGCACAATGTGATTGGGTTTCTTTGCACTTTGGTACAGATTTGTTTGGGTCTTATAGAGTAACAGAGAAGTAAAGTGATGAGTAATGAAATGACTTTTTCCAGGAAATAATGAGTCAAGTAATCCCATTACAGTTTTCAGTAATGGCCCAACACTGCACACATACACACACACACACATGCCTGCACGCACACACACACACACACCATCCTACATTCTTTATGATGAGTTAACCTAAATTTCACCCTAACTCTAATCCATCAATAATTTATGAAAAATATTGCCACAATGCCAGCATTCGGTCCCCACACACAGAGAAAAATAACATTATGTACCTATATGCAAAAACACTGGCTGTCCACTGGCACCACTCTGGCTGTCCCAGACACACAAACTACACACTCACAAGCACACACTCTTTCTTCAGTGCATAACATGCTGCATATGCTTTCTCAATCAGCTCCCATATACCTGCATTACAATCCACAGCTGCTCTTAAAGACCATGGAGTCACTCAACTGTCATTTATAGACCATCAGGAGAAAGCCTTTTACAGCAGATCAAGTAAATGCGTGCATTCGCATCTAACTACGACTGATTATTTGACTACAGAGGCCGTTTGTAAAAGAAAAAAAATCACTGACATATCTTTCTCCTGACACAGTGTTATATATCCTCCATATACCAAAGTGTGTCTTTTTGATTCTTTCAATCACCTAAAATGCCCTTTTGATCAAATTTAATTAAAGGCAGGCAATTACCTGCACTGGAATTAGCAGCATTTAAATGCATCCATTTACTTGATTAAAGTTAGATGATGATAGAGAACAAGAGAGAGAGAGAGAGAGAGAGAGAGAGAGAGAAAGAGAGAGAGAGAAGTAAACTAAACCCACAGCACTAGAAGAAGTGGAAGGACACGGGGTGTCGTGTGTCCACAGTAGTGAAGCGTGCTACAAAAAGCCATAGGTAAATAAATGACGAAGGCTTGGCATGTCACTTCCTTGTCGGTTGAGCTCGGTTGAGTATCGTGTAAAGCTCAGTCCAGACTCAAATTCTCACTGGCCATAGACACTGATTACATCATCAAGAAACACAGTGCTCTCTCTTCCTTTCTCACACACACAAACTCACAGGAATGCACAGACTTGTTTTCATACATTGTCAGGACATGAACTATTTACAGGATGTAAATATTAAAACCATTTGTGATACATGTGTTGTTCCTTAAAAAAGCCCATATATAATCATAATGACTACAAATAAACTTATAAATACTGTAAAAATAACAAGAATTTAGAAGTTTTAATAAGTAGTTGATATGCTTTGAGCCTGTTGAAGAACAAAGCTTGGTTCCAGATGTTCTCCTCAGTGCTCCCAGCTTCACATAGACTTGTTAAATTCCATCATCAGCTCTCTTGATTTAACATAATGGAAGTAGGTGTTGGATGATGACTATAAAGAATTAAAGAATACTGGACTGCCAAGATGCATAGAAGTTTGAAAAGGGTTAAAGTAACAAATTTACACATACAAAGTCATTGTGTGTAATGACTAATTAGCTTTCTACAAATAAACTTTTTGCCCAGATAAATAGCTTTAGAAATTTAATTTATTCAAGTGTCTAAAATATGTGCACAATACCTTGACTTACGAGCGATTCAGTTTACAAATTGTTCAAGATACCAGCTGTTGCTCTGTAGATTTTTTGCTTTATGATGTGAGCCGTGATCTGAATTATGAGCGAGTGAGCTTACGCCACCCACCATTAGGTAGCCCAGCAAGGGTTCAGTTTATGTGGTTATCTTGCCATGCAAGCATCTCTGTTGTATCACTGTTGCTTTATTTTTTGCATTTTTAGTTTATTTTGGAAAATTTCTTAGTTCTAAGAAAGTGAGTGCCAAGATCAGTGCTGAGAAGAAGAGGTCATGTGTTGGCACTGTGTAATGACACTTGCCTCACTCAATTTCAAAACATTTTGACAGGGAGGAAGAAATAAACCTCATTGGACAGGTTTTTATTGAAACGCCTTGCAAGTGAAAGTGAGGAAAGTGTGGCAAATTAGCAAATTAAAAATTTAGTGATAAAGATGATTAACTGAAGTGAATGTTTTAAAATAGCTATTACGTTTAGAGATAGTACAGCATAGTGTGTAAGTTAAATTTTGTAATAAATTGTAGCATTAAGTGTATAGTGAGTAAGTGATAGAGCACAAAATGAAAAACTCCCCCAACCTCCACCACCCATCTCCTCCACCTCTGTCAGCATCTTTGTCTGATCTTCAAAATAAATACACTTAATAACCAGTTTATTCCTTTAGATTCTCTTTTATTGTATATTACTATTTATACATTATTTGTTATTTATAAAGACCATTTGTCTTATTCAAAAACACATAATTAAAAAATTTGGGTTTTTTGTGGGGGCTGGAATGGATTAATAGCATTTCAATTCATTTTAATGGGGAAATTATATATATATATATATATATACATGTAAAGTGTAAAATATTTCAAGCCTTTTCTGTTTTCATGTTAGCACTGTTTGAATTTTTATTTATTTACTCAAAATTCTAATATTTTGAGATTCTGTATATCTGGCTTTCATGAGCTATAAGAAAAACTGTTCAACAGTAAAATGAAAAAAGGCTTGAAATGTCACTTTATATGTAATGAATATAAAATATGACACTTTTCCTTTTTGTGTTTGACCATTTCCTTGTTGGGTAGAGGAAAAGGGGTAAAACATTCTTTAAAAATTATTTAACATCTATAACACTGTAGACTTTTGTCTTTCTGTTCTTCAAATTCAGGACATTTGGTTTTGTAAATATACAAAAACTAACATACACACTCCTCCAGCATCGCTATACCAAAACAGAGATTTATTGAGTTTCGAAAAGTAAAGTGAAGACCAGTGCAGGACACCTAACCCTGACCTTCTACGATACATGATCACCCAATTAGCAGCTAATGTTAATACATGAAGTACGTGAACCTGTGGTCGGAAAGTTTCTGTTCCCTTTCGTTCTCTATTTCCATTTCTTAATCTCTCTCTCTCTCTCTCTCTCTCTCTCTCATGCTCTTATCCTAATTTGCCAGACTTAAAATAATCTTGCCACTTCTCTTTACCTCTTTACCAAAGTAAGCACATAGTAGGCATCTTTGATAGAATCCAGGCACCCAGACCTAACCACCAGAGTGGGCAGATGAATTCAGATCTAGCCAAGCTGCTGTAAAAGAAGGAATGGATAAAACAGGCCCTTGTGCTTCTGTGTGGGCTGCTTTTGCTGGCAGAGGATTAGGCAGCCGTCATCTTTTATCCACCTGTGAAGAACAGTACTGTGAAATGTTGTAGTACAGTTGCTTCTGCAACATGTCAAAGTGACCACCATATGGGCAGAACGTCTTCAGAGTTAGAATGACATTATTATTAACTTATAAAAGACATTATTTAAATTAAACAAATAGTAATAATCTACAAAAATACTGCACATCAGCTTTTTAAGGGAACTAAAGAGTTTTCACAGTGCCTCAGATATCTGTTAATAAAAACAAAGACTATACCTTCTTAAATTTTGTAGCCATATTGATCACCTGAACAATGATGACAAAGGAACATATTTATCAACCATCAATCATCATCTAATCAAAATAAGCCACAGACAAGCACATTCAACAGGTATGCCTTCTCATTTTTGTCTTTTTTGAAAAATTAACAGATGTAATATGTGTAATTTTCCTCTTACCTTCCACTTGTTTACTTTACGACTTTAGATGATTCTAATAACAAAATATATAACTCAGTGGTCATCTAGATCAGGGGCTCTCAACAGGTCTCAGCCCGGGACCCATATTTTCTCATGGTCATTAAGTCAGGACCCACTTTTATAGAATACAAACCAAATAAATTTATTTTTGAAAAATAGCCTTCAAAAACACATTTAAACATACATACATGCATGTAAAGATAATTTAAGAGATTTCAGGGGGGACACAACTGGCTTGATTCGGGGGGTTTGAGGGGGTGCTGGAACATAAATTAAATTAACATTATTAGAAATATTAATACATTACTTACAAATTATGATATGATTATAATATACTAATAATAACTTAAGTGTTAATAATAAAATAATAAAATTTATATTTATTATTAATAAAATAATATATTATTACATATTATTAAATATTTATAAACTGTTAAAAGCATGTAGCATAAAATTATCACCCAGTTCTTTGCCTCCGAATGTCATCACAAATTTAAACAGAAGAGTAACCAGCAGTGTTGCCAGATCTTGTGAAAGAAACAAGCAACCAGCTCTTTGAAAACAAGCGCAAAATAAGCCCAACTGGCAACCCACCACATTCGGTAAAACAGAGGCTGCTTTTAAACAGTATAAAGGTAAACATTTATTATGACATTGTACATAAACAACACAAAAATTATGCTAAACACTTTTAATATAAACATTGGCAAGCTACATAGGTGGCTATTTTTAGCTCATTTCTTTGTTTTGTCTCATTGTGTTTTGGGGCACTGAAACCCATGTTTATTAGCCTCAGTGTGCAGATTTTTTGTGCTTCTCATCTTTCGCTTTGTTATGGGGAGCTGGGAGATAATCAAAGAGTTTCACTCGGAAAGAAAGTCAAGCCCAAATAAGCAACTTCACGTTCAAAAACAAGCTCAAAAAATGGCAACTCGCCACTCACAAGATTTGCAAGCGACTTTAGAAAAAACAAGCACAAAGTCGCTTATAATAAGCGGACTTGGCAACACTGATAACCAGCAAGTGGTGGTTACCATGGCAATGAGAATGCGGCGCACTCGTCTGACATCTGCCTCTCGGTGTCTCTTTTTTTAATTTAAAAGACGAGGACAAAATTAGATAAGCATTAATTATTTTTTAATGGTTTTAAAATGTATTTATTTTTTACAATCTGTCCGCGTCCCGACCAAAACGTGTGGGTTGCGACCCACCAGTTGAGAATCGCTGATCTAGATCAGTAGTTTGTTCAAGGGCTCAGAGTGGCTCAGTGGACTAAAGTGGCATCACAATGATCTGAGGATCGCAAGTTTGAATATCAGTCATGCTGTTTGCCATCAGCAGCGGAGGCCTAAGAGACCAAAATTGGCAGTTCTGTCTCTGAGCGAGTAAGATGGCGCTCTCTCCCCAGCACTGCTAAGTAATGTTGGCTGGCTCAGGTGTCTGGGCCAACTGAGGGTTCTGCGCTTTCCTCCGAGTGTGTTGGCTGCCCAGCAGCGATGTATCAGCAGCATTTAGAAAAAAGGCGGAGCTTGACTTCATATGCATGAGAGGAGGCCTGTGTTAGTCTGCACCCTCCTGGAGTCAGAGACATTATAAGTGATAGGGAGAGTCAATGAAGGGGCGGGGAGAAAAAAAAAATTATATACAGTATAGCCTGTGTTTTAGGTCAAGATGTGACTGTCATTTAACAAAATTTCATACGGTAGCTGAATGCTGTAGACTTTTCATGATGCAAATTGTATTCACAATTTCAATTATTCCTCATATCTGTTAATCTTACATTCCCAGCACTGCACACACCTGAACTGCTCATCAGGTCCAAAGCAGAGCCTGCCAGACTTAGCTGTACATCAGTGGTAACTGGAAAATCTCATAAATTTGATTTGTCACCCAGCATTACTATTTTGGAGAAATGGTTTCTTACAACAGTGATGAAATGTTAATGGATACTGAGGAATAAATTAACCACATTCATTCCTGACATATTCCATAATCTGTCATATTGTCATATCTGCTCTCTCTGGCTCTTGCTTGCTCACTCGCTCATGATCTCGAATATGAGTGATTAGCTTAAAGGTGAGCTGTGGGTCAGGATCCTCTCTCCCTGGTCATTAATCCTGCAGAAGGGGCTGAATTGATCACATTATTGCGTTAAGAAGGCCCCTGATTCGTTATAATCAGCCATGTATTGGCAGGTCAGATCTGCAGGGCCGGCAGAGACGTTAGCTATGCTTCAGCAGCCATAGGTCAGCGAGTCACAGGCCATTTTACAACTCGCAGTCACCCTTCCTGACCTTTTGATGAGCACTTTACAAAATGGAGGGGGAGGAGGGAGAACAAAGGAAAGCGGATGAGAGGGAAGAGGAATGGAGAGATTAGAGAAAAAGAGAGGAAGGCAGAGGAGAGTTGAGGTAGTTGCTTGATGACCATGGTGCATCATCATCCAAAATGGCAAAGCATGCCAATGAGTATGAGGTCACTTCCTTGGATTCATTGATTCAGGAGGCTACGGGATCAACAAACAATAGGAAACACAGCAAGAAATGGCCTTCAATATATTTTTTTAATGATTTTGGCTTTGAGTTTTGGGAGTGATCATATCCGTTAGTCAGAAAGAAGACACTGCACAGGTACATCTAAGTCCAGCAATACAATGTTAAGGTTGAATCACTACTGTTTCAGTAAATAGGAAATTAACACAGGCTGAGTAGAGTCAATACAATTTCAAATCAATTCACTACAACACAACCTGATTCCGTATTTTTGCCAAACTAAAGATACTGAAAACAAGCTTTTCTGGCTTTCACCTCAGTGACAGAAAAAAGTACTGAGACTGTTGGTCCTATAACTTTATTTCTGATAGAGGAGTTAAAATAAATAACTAATTTATAAGAACATAGCTTACACCATTAAACTGTAAACATATTATTACACTTCTAAATCTCCAGACCTGAACCCTACTGAAAACCTCTGGAATGTGATCAAAAGAAAGATGGATGGTCAACAAACCAAGCCAAGCTGCCTGAATGTTTGTGCCAGCAGTAGCATAAAGTCACCCAACAGCAGTGTGTAAGGCAGTCAATATCAGGGTTATTCCACCACATACTGATTTCTAAACTATTTTTAAGTTTAAACATTAGTATTGAGGGGTTAAAAATTAATAAAATACACATGTATTTGTTGACCAGTTGTCATGTTATGCAGTAATTGCTCTAAATGATGCCATTTTCATTGTCAGTGGATTATAGAATGAAACAAAAATGTTTATTTTACTAAAACATCTACAAATAGTAAAACAAGAGAAACTGATTATTTGAAGTGGCCATTTAAAATTACTTGAAGTGGTCTCATCTTTTTCCAGAGCTGTGTTATACTGTAACTAAAATCTTAAAAATAAAGGGGATATTTTTTTACAATGCTGTATATTACTTTAAAAGAACTAAAAATAAAACTAATGCTATCACAAATTACTACTATTTTACTAGTTTTATTATGTTCTGTATACTGTGCACTGTGTATTTTAAATGGTCTATTTTGTGAGATTCTCTCTATGTTTAACTCTAATCCATTTATTGTATTTGTAGTCATTATTATACAGTTTATGTAGTCCTGTATACTAAACATTGTGTTATAAGGTCCTGTAGGAACAACATTTCTACTCAATGTATACTTATAAATGGATGTAATGTGAGATCTCGGTTGGAATATGAATTAGAAAGTTTGTAATGCTCAATATAGCATCTCAGTCATTTCAATTATTTATTTGAAATGGTCGTTTGACCTTTATATTCAAATATTTTGGTATTTGTTAATATTTTGAAATAAATAGGAGTCAGGGCTTGTGTGTGTAGATATAACTGCCCAGTGCCATTGCCAAGATGGTTACCAAGTGAGCAGCATTTAAGAACTTGACCAAAAAAGGAACCAAAATTGGTTCTTCTATGGCATCTCTCCAAAGAAGCCTTCTTAGTGCCTTACTTTTCAGAGGAGAGAATTACTAATATATAAATTATGGAATTATAAAGATTTCTTCTCTATATCTACTTCAAATCTTTGTTGAAGTTCTTAGTAATGGGTAAGAAAGGCTTTGGCACCAAATCCATTTGGCAACGTTTTGAAACATTTAATTATTTAAGTAGAATAAGGCATGGTTTAATAACGGCCCCCGGAGGTTAAAGCATGAACAGAGACTGATTGTGAACGAGTCAACAGACAACATCACTCCACTGAGAGCCCTCTTTAAAGTCATAGCATACTTTAGTGATAAAAACCATCCTCTTCTTGTGTTTATGCCCCCGAACTCTATATGGAAGCAATTAGTACAGACTAAACAAATTAAAAGGTCTAAGAGGCATCAGCAATCAGAGAGCGATTTAAAAACACAGCGAATAAAAGCTTACGGCATAACTATGGCCCAAACTTTACGCTGTAAGGCTTTTCTTGCTGTTCTGCACAGATGCTGAAATCATGTCTGAGTTGCATTTATCAAGTTTAGATAGGAACAGAACAGGATTTTGTTTGTTAATTTGGGTTTTTATAGAATTTGTCTTTGACGTCTTCAGTTTTTGTCCTGTAACTGGCCTGTGCATTATCTTACCTGAATAAATATGCACTAGATAGTCCACTTAATTTTTTTGTGTTAGCAAAGCAGTTATGTGTAAATTTGGTTGTTTGGAGGCAACAGTTACTCAACATATAAGCTTGTATTGTCATATGCTCTTGCATTTTGAAAAGGAATTCTGGCTAATATTTCAAATTGTTTAATTAAATAACTATGAGGTAAACAAAATAATTCTGGGTGATATAATGTTAAATGTTTCATTCTAGAGAAACTTTCCAACTCTGGATTTTTCACAGTGTTGGTGATGGTAACCAGACATCTGATTTTAATATTTTTTTAAAAACCAGAACCAAAAAAAAGGTAAGGCAATGCAAGTTTATTTATATAGCACCGTTCATACACCGCGGTCATACAAAGTGCTTTAAAATTAAGAAATGCAAAGATAAAGTAGTAGACTTGAAAAATAAAAATAAAAAATAATTAACAAGATAAAAAGAACAGTACATAAAATAAAAAAGGACAAAATACAATAAAACATGATCAAAACCAAGCAATGGTTACAAAAACGCTTTGTGATAACCTATAAGTATTTTTACAAGATATGAAGTAATTTCAGAGAAGTACATGTAAGCAACTCTAAAGTAAAATAGTCCCCAAAGATTTCTTTTCTTCCAATTTTCCACAAAAAAAATGTTACCATAAATGTTTAAAGAGGTAGTAAATTCAGGCTTCTCCACATGGTTTTGCATAAAGACGATGGGGTTATAAATATTTGTAGGTATGTGACAGGATTAATAGATTGAAAAAAGGTGGTACAGCATACTGAATGTCTTATTTTGTCTAAAATGGGTTGTAAAATAGATGTCAATCATTAGTAAAAAAGGAGTGATTGTGTTTGGGCATGTCAAAGGCCATAGTGTGAAGGAAGTAGTTGAATTTGCAGGTGTATTAAAGCATGCAGTCATATCATCTATCAGCTGTGGCAAAGATCCGAGACTACAGGAAACTCTGAAAGATAAAAACTGACGGAGAGGGACTGCCTGCGGATTTCACGGCTTGCGAATGAAAATCACTTCCAGGGAAGAATAGCTTCTAGAAGTCAATGCATGTCCTTCATAACCAGTTTCTGAAAGAATACTCCACAGGGAACTGCATACCATCAACATATGGAGCAGAGTGGCATCCAAGAGGCATTTGGCCTTGTGTGCTGTCAGCCACAATTCTAAAGATAATTTCCTGTAGACTGGGATTTTTGCTACTGTTGGTAAATGCTTATGACCATACACTTCAATACACCTGCAAATTATGTTACTATCTTCAAACTATTACCTTTAGGATGCCCAAATACAATCACTCGTTTTAAACCATCATTAACATCTGCTTTGTTAGACAGAGCCATGGCTTGAGAAAGTTACATGTTGGCAAGGTGCAGTGGTTCAAGACCACTGATGGTAGTCTTTTTGCAACCTTTCTGATGCTGCTGGTGTTCTGGAAATTGTGTAATACTTACCTACCATTCCTACTAAATAATATTTGTAACCTGATCTACTTCCATTTTTATGGAAATGATTATTTAATATAATTTAATTGAATGAAAATTAAACAAGCGGTCTCAGAAATTGAGATGAGCCAAGTTCAATGTGTCAGGTAACATTAATGCTAGAAGTGCCTTTTTGACCTACTAATACCTAGAAGTGCTGAGAGACACTCATTTAACCACTTTTATTACTAAGCAAGTAGTTTCATTTGGGCTTAACTGGTATTCAGTCAATGTGCCATTCATTGTAGTGTATATTTAGTGTGATTATTTTACTAGAACTTTGTCTTATGTAGGACGGTGATCACTTCTGCAAGTTTCAAAATGGTAGACTACTGCTGCAAGTGTCATGTGGTAGCAGCAACAACAGTCACAGTTTTTGCTTTTACTGTTACTGGACATTGGTACATCAAAGCATTTAAGATAACAAGATACATTTTCATTAGTCCCACAGTGGGGAAACTCAAAATTTCAATTTACAACTTTATAATATTACCATTCCTTCTCACAACATTTAAAAGACATTTTGGCACTGAGAATACTAAGCAATTAAGTTTTTCAGGTGTTATTTTATCACATTCTTCCTGCAAACATGTCTTAGGGTTTGTACTAGTACAAGATGTTGCCTCATTTTGTATTTCAAAATTCTCCAGATTTTATGTTGGGGACTGTCCAGACAGCAGAAAGGATAGTTCAGCACTCGAACCCTCTTCCTCCACAGTCACTCTTTTGTAATGTGTGCAGCTTGTGGTTTAGCATTGTCTTGTTGAAAAATACATGACCTTTCCTGGAAAAGATGTTGGTGTGAAGGCAACATGTTGCTCTAAAATCTCAATGCACTTTTCAGAAGTTTAAATAATCTTTGCCAAGGGCACTGACACAACCCCATTCTATGCAAAATCCTGTCTTTTGGACTTAATGCTAATAACATTTTGGATGGTCCATTTTTATTTTGTTTATGTCCATTAACATTTTGGATGAGTCCATTGCATCATAATTTTCTAATTAATTTCTTGACAAACATCTCTCCATCTTTGCTCCTCAAAAACTTAAAAATAATTTTTTAAACAAATCATTATTGCCTGTTGACATCACTTGTTTAAATCACATTGTTTCTTTATTTTCTAGTCTTAAATTGTCCCCATCCAAACTTTTTTTTAATATGTTATAGGCCTGAAATGCAAGAATGTATATTAACAAATGAAATAGTCAACAAGACAGAACTTGGGTTCATACTGGCTACAATTAAATAAAATTCAAAGTAAATGTATAGAACACTGTTTTCCCAAAACTGTCCCATTTTTCTTATATGGGGTTTTAAGTAACTATGTAAGTTACCTATGTATCAATATAATAAATCATAAATAAGGACTTCTAAGGGGTGACACAAATAACTGAAGCTAAATATATATTTTTAAACTGTGCTGGCAACCACAACACCACGTCTGTCTTGGTAATGTTTTGGTGTTTTGAATGAATATTCCTCTGTGGTGAGGTTAATATAATTAATCATTTACATTTCACTCCATTAATCACTCACTAATCAAGAAACATTTACCTACTAAGTTACTTATACAAACAAGCTTATCCTTCCTTATGGATAATATATTTGTGTTACTGGTATGAAATATTATGTAGTGTTTGTATTTCAGTATTGGGGTCAGATATGATGTAAAAATATGCTAAAAATGAAGCTTGTAAAGAACAAAACATGGTAAAGGATAGAGATAGTCTTCATGTTGTTTATTTACTCTCTCTCTCTTTCTCTCCCTGTGTCTCTCTCTCTCTCACAACTGTGTTTTGGGTGAAAAACATCTGTATTTAAATTATTCCACTTCCTCAGGCCTGAATAGATTCACTCGGCTCTAAACAACAACAGGAAGTAGGCCATTTTTTCAATGGTTGCACTTAAATATGCACAAGAATTCCAAGACACCACTACACAGATGTATATGCTGTGAAACTATGTTAGCAAGAACAAAACAACACCTTACTAACACATTTTAAAATACTGATTGATTTATTTAATAGCAAGATCCACTAATGATTTTACTGACTGCTTACTGTTGATCTGCCTCTGTTTATTTATTCAAATATATTCTCATCCTCAACTAGATGGTACATCCTCACTTCTGCACCATGTTTTAGGTAAGAAACATAATTGAGACTGAATATAACTGCTACATCTGAAAAGATAGTAAACTATATTTACTATTAGCCTCCAATAACCAAAATGATTTGTTCAGTGAGTCACAGCTCTGCTGTTAGACCTGCTGCTTTACAAGCAGAAAGTCATGATAGAAAGTCTTGTTTTGGAAAATAAAAAAGATGCTTTGCTGCTGTACGTTTGCCACTTTTTGATAATTAATGAAACAGGAAAAATATAATGCAGACTGTCAATTTAATTGTAATTTATTAAGTCATTACTGTGTAATTAATTACATACAATAATAACAATAATACAGTTAGTAATAAGTAATAACAATAATAGTTATTCGTCTTAAAATTAAACCTTTATTATAGAGACAATATCCTTCTCTATCTTTAAACTAACTTGTGATGTAAAGAGCGTTACTCTTACTCAACACAACACTAGTATTACCACAAGCTGTTTACACAGGCTGTCCAAGCTCTAAATGAATATTTACATCTCCCAATTAAAACATCGCAGAATTCCCATTTTGACAAGTGACGTAGAGGTTCCCCTGTGGGCCTGGATCAGTAGCCTTGCTGAAGCCTGTGTGTACACACACATCGTGTGGTTACTCAAACACTGTAAACTGTGTAACTAAAGCTTTGAGTTGATTCATACACAGTTTACCCTGTCGATAAATCAGTGAGTCTCACTTGGGACAGCGATGACAGACAGCCACAGAATAGAGAGTCAGAGAGAGAGGGAGAGAAAGAGAGAGGGAGCTAGGGAAGAGAGAGCAAAAGAGACAGAGAGGGAGAGAAGGAAAGAATGAGGGCGAGAGAGGGACATAGAGAGAGAACAGAAAGAGGAAGAGAACAGGGAGGGAGGGAAAGAGATGTGTAGGGACAGAGAGGGAGAGAGAGGAGTTAGAGAGTGAAAGAAGAAGGGGCAGAGAGAGAGAGAGAAAGAGAGAAGAGGGAGGGAAATAGAAAGAGTCAGAGAGAGAGAGAGAGGTAGGAGCAAGGAAAGAGAGGGAGGGAGGGAGAAAGCTAGAGGGAAAGAAAGAGAGGGAGAGAGATAGGGATAGAGGGAGGGGGATGGTAGAGAGAGAGAGAGAGCGAAAGAGAGAAGAGGGAGGGAGATAGAGAGAGTCAGAGAGAGAGAGAGGGGTAGGGAGCAAGGGAAGAGAGAGAGGGAGGGAGAAAACTAGAGAGAAAGAAAGAGAGGGAGAGAGATAGGCATAGAGGGAGGGGAATGGTATAGAGAGAGAGAGAGAGAGAGAGAGAGAGAGGAGACAGAGAAAGGGAGTGTATGAGAGAGAATAACAGTGACACGGTATATACAGTATAGATATAATCTTATGCAAAACTGGTTAAATTCATTTTATATTCTTTTAAAAGTAAAAGGTCATTCATCATCTACAGAGTCCACACTGAACATGTTAATGCTTAATAGTTATTACATTTAATTTTTTTTAGGAAAACTCCATATAATAACAACTTTTGTGCTCTATGGCACATTAAGTATTGTGTTTTATTTTTCCAAAATGTTAAATTCAGCAAATAAATAGAATTTCTGCCATAAAATGAACATACACACAAAAGAAATGCATTTAACCCATCCGTGCAGTAAAACACACAATAGGGAACACTAGGGGTCAGTGAGCATATGTGTCTAAATAGGTGAGCAGCCTTATCCATGGCTCCCAGGGAGCAGTTGTGGTTTGGTTGCCTTGCTCAAGGACACTTCAATTGTTTCCTGCCAGGGGACTGTGTCCCTAAGCATCAGGCCAATGCTGCCTCAAAATTAACCTAAAATTGCCGTATTTTAAGTTTGCTCTATGTAGAGGGTGAGTTAACTGATTTTCACTTATAAAATCAACAAAATGTACAGTTTGTTGATTAAATTTATACGTTGTTACATTATCTCAGTAAATATGAGCTGCCTCTCCTGCACTGTATTCTACTCACAGACTCTTCACTGTATGGTGCTTTCTGTGTTAAAGGTCAGCCTGGCCAGGCCATGACTGTGCATTTAAGAACAGAATGGGTGCAGAAGGTCAACTGTTCCCCATCCCTACTTCCCAAGATCAATGGTGCTTGACCCAATTCATCAGAACTCTCTCATACATATAACAGCAATGACATGGCATTTAACAGCTAACCCCTTCTGAGTTTCTCTCTCTCTCTCTCTCTCTCTCTCTCTCTCTCTCTCTCTCTCTCTCTCTCTCTCTCTCTCTCTCTCTCTCTCTCAGAATATAGGCTGTATGCTCTTTTATATACTTTATATGTTACTTACACCTCTGTACCTGGTAAGGTCACAGCCCTTACTGCCCTCTGGGTTTTGCATGGTCATCTATGGTTAGTCTTAGTAAAGCCAGAGGTTTATCTTCTGTATATGTAATTCACTGCAGCCTATGAGGCTAACAATAGTAACAGATGCTGAAGCAGAAAGAAATAACTCATATCAATTGATATAATCAGGTACATTTGACACATTTCTTTAAATAATAATAATAATTAAATATAAAATATAATCATAATATATATAAGAACCTTCATATGATGTACAATTTTCAAATTAAAAAGTGTTATGCCTTTACTTCTAAGAATAATGAAATAAATTAGCACATATTTTGCTGAAGCAATCACATTGTCAGCTGTTCTCAAAGCTCCCCCCCTCCAAATAATAATAATAATAATAATAATAATAATAATAATAAATTATAAATATTAATTAATTAATTAATTAATTAATAGAATAACATTGCATTTATGTCACATTGATCTTTTCTGGGCAGGGATTACACGTAGTCAAGGACTACTCAACATTTTGAAGTTCTCCATTGAAAAAAAATATAGCTCAGGACTAAGTTTATTCCTTGACTATGAAAGCAGCTCATTGTGTACTATTTTTAACATGAATATGATGAACGTTACACTTATATAGCGCCTTTCTAGATACTCAAGGACGCTTTACAATCAATACACTTCATTTACAAACACTCAACCACACACACACATACACCGGCGAGAAGCGGCAGCCAATCACGCACAGCGTACTCTCAACCGGAAGCGACCGTCCACCTGGAGGACTGCATCGAGCACTAGGGGGATCACCCAGGACAAAGTGCCAACCATATCTGGGCATACATACATACATACATACAGACACATTCATTCACACACCAGGGTCATTATTTAGAGTAGCCAATTCACCTGATCTCCATGTTTTTGGACTTTGGACGGTTTTGGAAACCGGAGTCCCCGGAGGAAACCCACGGAGACACGGGGAGAACATGGAAACTCTGCTCAGATGTGGACTCGAACCCAAGACCTCAGCGCTGAGAGGCAAACGTGCTAACCACTAAGCCACCGTGTCGCCCAAAAAAACATAACACCAAATTGTACTAACACAGTTAAACTAAATCAAATTACACATTGAGATGACAGGAATTGTTTTCTAGAGCATCACAATCAAATTCAGATGTCATCATTTCATTGTTTTCTGAAACATTCAAATTTTATTGATTTGAAATTTGTATAATATAATTTTCTAAAGGATTGTCATCAGGTTGATTTGTTGTGAGGTCAGAGATTTACACCACTATGAGGTGCCCTAGAAGAGCATATGGCTGACCTGACATAAACTTGAACTGTTTCCACACAACATGTTATATTGAAAGCATATGATGGAATTAAAGTACCTTACAGTAACTTATGGTACATTTAACTTAGTTATGGACTATATCACGGTACTTCTTTCTAGTTATATATACTCAGTTTGGTTATTTTTCAGCATGATACTAATGTCAAAAATGTCCAAAAATACTGAATTACTAAGAGATTTTATGTGTTTTTTCATTAGTAAAGATGGCAATAAATAATAATAATAATAATAATAATAATAATAATAATATGCTTAACATTTGCATTTACAAAAGTACCATAGTCTATATTGTAAACAATATAACATTAATATAATATAATAACATGTTAATTATTGATTAATACATTGAATCTATGTTTATAAGATATTTTGTTTACAAAAAGGCTTTAGACTGTATTTTGCTTTTGACAGTTGATACAGCTTTACAATTTTGTGCCTTTTGAGATCAGTTTGAATGTAAACTTTGCAAGGATTATTATGCAGTGTTTTGAGAAGAGAATCTGAGCTCACTGTTAGTCATAAGCCACTTCCTGCAGAGATGGAGTTCTAGTGGGCACTCTGACGAACACCAGAGCTAAACACTGGGTCCCTCTTTAAACTGTCCCTTGTTGCTCATGTATAAGTTATGCCATGTGGTATAGACATAATTACAATCTTACACCATATGTGGAAACTTACCTTAAAGGAAAAAATAGCTTTGGGAGAAGTCTGGAAAGGGAGTTGTATTATTGTTTCACTGAGTTCTGTATAATCAAATTAACAGTTGTTCTACTGTAAATGTCTTGCAGTGGATGATTTTATTTACAGCGTTCTGTAAAATGATTAATTTAATCTAAAATAACATATATTTTAAGTTCTTGGAGGTAATGTTGTGATTCATGTAATAATGTGGCTTCCAATGTCCATCCACTCAGTTCACACAGTTTGTGTGTGTGTGTGTGTGTGTGTGTGTGTGTGGGTAAAGAGAGATAGTGGAGATTCTGATAAAATGGTAACTCACCTCGTCTCTTGGTCAGCAAGGCCGAGAGCGTTTGATCCAGTGTATGGTCCATGACTCAGTGACCATGGGAAACACACGCGCACACACACACACACACACACACACACACACACACACACACGATGTGAAATGGGCAGTGTTTTAAAACACACCAAAACGTGCCATGCATGGGAACCAGTGAATCAAAATGCACACACACACACACATACACACACACACAGTCACTCCCAGAAAACCAGCTCAGCCAGACATCTATGACTTCAGTGTGTCTGCATCTAAAGGAGGCTGATATCAACACACACACACAGAACGATATGGTATGTTTGGTGTCGTCACTATGAATTCATTCATTTCGTTTTATCAGCTTTTTGTTTTACATCATTTGAAAACAACAGCTGCCATTTACCTGAAAATTTTATGATGAAAAAATAAACAAAAATGCTTAAAATGATTTGGCATAAAATATAATCGGCGTACCATACAATGAGTGGTGTACAGAAAAAGATGTAATAAATACACTGATTAACCAAAGGTATTGGATTATAACTACAAATAGTACTAGACTGTCTAGACATTTGGAAAGGGTTGAACCACACATAAAATTGCTTTTATTAATACTGGTATTTTTTTTTTAATTCATCTTTCTGGGCATATTAACACTTACTGACCAAATATGTATCCTTTAATATTGTTATTATATTAGTTATTGGTGCCACTTTTGCAAAGTAATGTAAAGTGTATATAAATAATAATGTTGAGTGATGTTGAGACTAATTAGATGGTACCTGTCCTTGCATGTGTACATATGCTGCTGTGTGCAGTTTTACATTGCTATGAATTTAAAGCAAATATTTTAATAAAATGTGCAGAAACTCAAGTAAATGATCTGAATCACAACTGAAGGTCTAAATGGTAATTTAAGATGTTTAAATTACAAATTGTCTCTTGAAAATGTAACAGTAAAAGTACAGTTACAAATCTTTCAAGTAATACTTGAGTATTGTACTTAAGTTATTCAAGTAAATATTTATCTCAAGAGGTAAAAACATGCAGAAATGGTGATGTCAACTGATCATACCAACAAACTTCTAACAACATTATATAATATTGCAGAATATTTACATAAAAAATGAAATTTAAACATAGTTTCACATTACATATTGCAATACAGTTACATATATGTTACATGACATAGCAGTAAAATTACATCTATCAGATTTTACAGCAAATGTTTTATCACAATAAACAAATCTAATAGGTTACACATAAAACTACAGGGCAAGGCTACAGTAGTTCATTCAGTTACCTTCAATTTATTCTTTACCTTTTCATTTTTCTTTGAAGCAGTTAAACACATTCTTATGCATTTCCAGAAGAGTTGAGTAAAACTAAAAACAGCAGCAACAACTAAAAGTAATTCAGATAAAAGTGGCAGGAAAAAGTCATTATTCTCTCTGTGGCTAAGGATGAGATTACATTGGATTAAAGGAATTTTTGCATTGCAAATGAAAGGCTCGTGAAATCAATAAACTGCGTTCAACTCAATATACAAACTAATTAAGTGGTAATATAATCAAGGCAGAAGAAGGTGGGGGGTGCAGCTGTTTTAGAGGAGAAAAAAATCCAATCAAAGCTTTTTATGTTAAAGATAAAATCTCAAACGATCTCTCTTTGTACAAATGATGACCCAGGCTTTGTGCTAGTTTAATAGAGGAGCCTTGTCTTAAGAGGTTGCATTCAATGTGCATATTCTAATCAATATGAATTACATAGGCTCTTATCTATGGCATCGTCTCCAGACAGCTAAACTAATTAATGTTTTATCGAGTGTTTTAACTCAATTATTTTCCAAAGTCACAGAAAGACATAGAGAAATGTTCAGCTTTGTGAGGTGAGAGGCTGGCTGTTCTTTAGCCGTGCTTCAATAAGCATTAAGTGTTTTTGAATAGCACTTTCAACACAAAGCTACAAAGCTATAGCTTGTCTAAACCACTTTATTAGTATAAAATAGCAGAGATGCAAGGACAGACTTATGCAGTTCAGGCATCCTTGGTCAAGTTACATATTCTGAGTGGAAATAACACATCCTCTACATGGGAAAAAAATAATATTTCATGTTTTAATGGTCTCACTGCACAATTTCTACTTGGAAAAAGTAAACCATGCAATATTTAATGGGCCATAACTTTTGCACAGGACACATTTTTACTTTGTTTTTTTTTCTAAGAAAAATAAATATTTGCAGATAAATGTATGTGATTTAATATTCTTTCCCTTTAAAGTAAGAACATATTATTATTCAAAGCTATTTTTAAACATTTCTGTTGGTTACACAATGTAAAGGACATCTGCTGAGTGCATATTATGATGCTTGTTTTTATATGGACAGTGATGATATATGGTATAATATCCAGATTTTTAGTAGCATGGTAGCAATATGGTCCTGGTACACTCTCAGACAAAATACTGTATAAGCTGTATAAGCTCAAACTGTATAAGTGTACATTTGTACCTGTATATTTGTATCTTTTCATAACTTTTTTTAAACACAAAGTGACAGGAAAGGTAGTATATTTCTTTAAGTATATACAGTACCAGTCAAAAGTTTGAACACACTTTCTGGACATTCAGTGGTTTTTCATTATTTAAAAATGGTCCGCATTGTAGATTAATACTAAAGTCATCCAAACTATGAATAAATACATTTGGAATTATTTAGTAAACAAAAAAGTGTTAAACAAACCAGAATATGTTTATATTTTAGATTCTTCACAGTCGGCACCTCTTGCTTAGATGCTTTATGAGGTAGTCACCTGGAATGGCTTTCAGTTAACAGCTGTGTCTTGTCAAGAGTTCATGACTTGCGTTTCTTGCCCTCTTAATGTGTTTGAGACCATCAGTTAATTCACACACACTACATGATTCCTTATGTGTGTGTGTGTTCATATATATATATATATATATATATATATATATATATATATATATATATATATATATATATATATATATAATATGAATCCCCTCTTCATTCATCAGTATGTCATACATCAGAAAATGCGAAGGAAAGGATTGTTAAGACCCCCCCCCCCCCCCAAGCCACACACATTTTCTTCTTTCAGTGAGATGCTGTGTTGCAAATCTAAAAACATCTACAAATCAGATCATAGTGAACAGCTTTTTTTTTTTTTTTACTTGGAGCTGTTGTGGAGTTAACTTCACTGCCATCAAAGTTCAGTTCACTTCACTGCCATCAAAATATCACAACTTAAATTTTAAATGGACTTTTTCTGCATTGTTGAAGTACCATTTTGCAAATCAGCAGAAATGATTTGTAATTAACAAATTAACACTGCATATAAATAAAAACAACACCACTTACCTGTCAACTTAAACTTTAACACTGAACCTCAACATTTTGCAACTGTTACTAACTTTATAAACATCCTTTTTCATTTCAGTCATAATGTTATTGCATGATACAATCTGGATTTGAAATGCACTGAGCAAGATTAATACAATTCCTATTATTAGCTAACATTACACTCACAGAAACGCTGGTCTTTCAAAAGCTTCCTCACAGCTTGTGAAGTTTGGATGTTCATCAAAGTGGTATGAAAACTCTAAAATATACTAAAACCCAGACTTTGCCTGAATAATAAAACGAGACTTTGTACAAAAGCACAAATTGAAAATCTTTTGCTGTAAACATGGTTTAATGTTTAAATTGTCTATTTGTATGAAAACCTTTCAAAGAAAGCAAAAGACATTTTAGCTAACAAAAAAAACCTTAAACACAAATAAGCAACACTGACATATTTAATTTGGACTTAATAATGACTAAAACTAATCACTGTAACCGTGATCTTGCAGAGAAGAACTCATAGTTGAGACCCAGATGTCTCTTCTTGTTGAGGCTGCCCTCCATGTCATCATCTTCAGCTTGTCTCCTCCTCTTACTAGTGCTGCTATACCCCATGCAGCTGCTGGAAGTCTGAGCTCTAGATGCGAAGGCCGCACTGGATGTATGAGATCCAACAACAGGAACTCTAGAGCTTGTTACTAGCAGTGGAGCTATACTATGAATATGCAGCATGTAGGCATCAGAATGTGGGCGTCATGGTAATCAATATGACAAAAAATCACACATTTGAAGGGATTTTCACAACACACTGTATGTATCAGGGTTTGGCAAAAATATCTACACAAGAAAAAACATTGGAAATCATGCAATTTAAAAAAATATATATAAAATTAGATTTCGAATGGAATAATAGTCTGACATATACTTAACTGTTCATAACAATTTACAAAGCAATGATGTCATTTTATATTATACACAGATGAACATTGTTGTACGTGAACTGAAAAAGCCATGATATACTCAGAAAAGCATATGGTGCCATAATGTATCAATATAATGATATCATACCATCATATTGCCCACTCCTGGAGGCAGATGGTAGGCTGTTGTAAATCGAATACAATCCAGGTGCACAAGAATCTCCAGCAGCACAAAATGAAGTACCACATCCATCAGCCTTCCATGCGAGCATCCCAAGTAGAGGGTAGTTCCTGCCATACTCTTGAACTACATCATCAAATGGCTGAGGAGGCCTCAGCCTGGTGAGACCTCTGGGATTCTATCACGGCCTTTAGGTCTAGTAGCAGCAGTACATTCCTGAGTGATTGTCTTGTTCTTTCAGTGAAGTCCTGCAGAGGGCCTAGAAGTGTGTGGAACTTGTGGAAGACACCAAGAATAAGCTCAAAAGCAATGACACTGTTCTACCTCGCCCTACTACCATAGATCAAGAATCAAGGAGCTTTTATTCTTATTCACATCACATGTGGTACATGAGGTGGAACGAAATTATGTACTCAAGGTCCCAGCTACACCCAAGAGACAATATAAAATAAAATTAAAAAAAATCTTATGTATACATACAGTGGGTCTAGAAAGTATTCATACCATTGAACTTTTTCACATTTTGTCATCTTACAACCACAAACGTAAATGTATTTTATTGAGATTTTAAATGATAAAACAACACAACGTACCACATAATTGTGAAGTGGAATGAAAATGGTACATGGTTTTAAAAATTTTAATCAAATAAAAATAAAGTATTCAGCCCCCTGTACTCTGATACCTCTAAACAAAATTCAGTGCAATTAGTTACCTTCAGAAGTCACTTAATTAGTTAATAGAGTCCAGCTATGTGTAGTTTATTCTCAGTATAAATACACCTGTTCTGTGAAGGCCTCAGTGGTTTTTTAGTGAACACTATTGAATTGAACTGCAAACCTACCAAGACATGGCCGTCCACCTAAACTGACAGATCGAGCAAGGAGAGCACTGGTCAGAGACGCAGCCAAGAGGCACATGGTCACTCTGGAGGAGCTGTAGAAATCCACAGCTCAGGTGGGAGAATCTGTACACAGGACAACTATAAGTCTGCACTCCACAAATCTGGCCTTTATGGAAGAGTGGCTAGAAGAAAACTATTGTAGAAAGAAAGACATAAGAAGTGCTGTTTACAGTTTGCCAGAAGCCATGTAAGCTTGTAAACTTAGTTTATACACCAAATATAAATCTAATTGTTTAAATTACAAATTTTAGTGACACAAAAATAGCAGCAGCAGAAAAAGAATAGCAGCAACATGAATCACAGGTTTAACAGTATGAGTAAAGTGTCAAGTGTTAGTGAAAGTGTTGTTGCAGTGATAGTTGATTGAGTATGTAGAGCAGCAGCATTTGTGGGAAAAAAATCTTTTGAAATAAAAGTGCATCTTGTAAGTAAGTAAGTAAAGTTTGGGGGCAGCTGTGGTCTGGTGGTTAGGGATCTAGTCTTGTAACCTGTTTGATACCCGGACAGGTCATGACTGAAGTTCCCTTGAGCATGGCACCTAACCCCCAACTGCTCCCCGGGTGCTGTGGATAGGGCTGCCCACTACTTCAGGCTCACAGTGTGTGATGGGTTAAATGTTGAGGTCAAATTCCGCTGTGCAATTACAATTTGAGTCTGAAAAAGTTTACTTTTCACAGAGTCAAAAAGAGCCTTCCGTAACAACAAAAAGTTAAAAAAATACAGAGAAAATACATAAAAAAGCTCAATCACCATGCAGGTCCGAGGAACTGTCACTTATTGAGTAGTAGTGTTCAAATAAAATGAAAGGAATAAAAATTAATGTTTGGCTTGAATTACACCCAGACTATTTATTGAATTGTCAAAATTTAAAAAAATTCAAAAAGCTACTTTAGTTTTCTTTCATTTCTCTTCATGTTGAGCCTGAAAATAAAAACATGCACAAAAACACACTCTCTCTCACACACACACACTTACCCACAATGCATTTCTTCTTGTTCCGCTGTAGCCTGATTCATTCTGACTGATGGCTCATTTTCTAATGTTAATGTCTGTATGTGCTTGTGTGTGTGTTTGTTCTGATGTTAATGCTGCACGTGTTCTAATGCTAATGTTCATGTCTGTGTGTGTCCGTGTGTGCGTGTGTATGCGCTTTAATGCTAATGTGGGGCTGTGTGTGTCGCTGAGGTGTGTCTAATGCTCTGTGACAGCGGTGGCTGATCTCTTTCAGTAAAGATTTGATATGTGGCATGAATGTGGTGATGCTCAATAGCCTTATTAATGACGCTTATCACTCCGACACCCACAGCCCTCCTACAAACATTCATTCATAAACTCCCCCCTCCATACACTCACCATCACAGCAATGTGTGCAGCTGCCAAGCTTTAGAAAAGTAAGACCACACTACATTATGTCCAAATCTGCTAAAAAAAGTTTTGATTTAGCAGAACATTAAAACATGTCATTTGATCAGGGCTGTCTAAAGTTTACCATAAGCGTGTATAATACCAAGGATACCAAGCGATGAAGTGTGGCAAGTGTTGTTTTTTTCCATTTGTCCTGCAAACATGTCTTAAGGTGTCCAACAGTACAGGACTCACATCACTCACAACACTCTCCACACATTTTCTATCAGAATATATATATATATTCTTATATGGACTTTTTAGAGTGGACTTACAGGTCTTTGAGGGCCAGAATGTTGGCTGATTGGCAGGTGTTCAAATACTTATTTGCAGCAGTAACACACAAATAAATTATTAAAAAATAATACATTGTGATTTCCGGATTTTTTTTTTTAGATTATGTCTCTCACAGTGGACATGCACCTAAAATGAACATTTCAGACTCCTCCATGATTTCTAAGTGGGAGAACTTGCAAATTCGCAGGGTGTTCAAATACTTATTTTCCTCACTGTATATATA
>BRDA01075450.1:1934-18387 GCA_036984385.1 Crenuchus spilurus | reverse complement strand
AGAGAACAAACAAAGCACCATCGACAAAGTCAACGCGACTCACTCGCTAAACACTGACAGTAATTAGCAAAATCATACTGTGCTAACTTACCCCAAACCTTTACTTCCTGTTTAATGTTCTTCATTTACATAAATGATTATAAAATTAGTAAATAAACTACCAAAATAAGTCAGGAATGAATGTCTGTATGTTAATAAGCTGGTTTGTCATCATTAGGTTTAATAACGAGTTTAATTGATGATTATTTTATATTTGTATATAAAACAAAGACAATAATATATGAATATGTATGAAGATGCATGTGTGTTACATTATTACTAATATTTAATAAAATGATGTAAAATGTCTAAAATGAATGATGTAAGTCACATGGATGTGTTGTGTGTTTAATGTGAGTGTCATTGGCTACAGACACTGAAACACTTCACATTTCTTCTGCTAATTGTGAGACGATCCCTAACACTGCAGCAGGGAGCACAAACACAAAGCTAAGCGGCTGTATTCTGGCTTCATCATAACAGTGTTTTTAGGTAACTCACAGCTTGTCTGATGATTTTAGATTTTTCAATCATTGTCTGTGCACATACACAAAGACTAGTGAACACACACTAGGGGGCAGTGGGCACATGTGCCAAAGGTGATGGGCAGCCCTATCCACAGCGCCTTGCCTAAGGGCGCTTCAGTTATATTTTGCCAGGGGATTAAACCAGCAACCTGCTGATACCAATACTAGTCCCTAACCACCAGCCCATGGCTACCCTCAGAGGACACGGTTGCCCTCCTAATGCATCACATACTGTGTCCTGATCCACACTGGCCAGTGAGATTTAAGATCTGGATGTGGTTTGAATGGGTTGAGTGAAATTTTGATGGAAATGACCTCATTTAAAAAACTTTTGAGTCTTGACTAATTGACTACAAAACCATGGGTGAAGCATTTCTTTTAAAAGTACGACATTACTGCTTACCTTTGCCTGGACCCACACAATCTTACTTTTAATGAGCTACGTTTAGCTCTAGAGATAATTCATTTTGTTCATTTTTTTAAGAAAAGCCCATATGAGGTGACACTGGGTTCGTTTCTCATTTTTTGTATGTCTTGGTTGCAAATGGCTGGGTACTTGTTTGCACACTGAAATACTGGAGCTCAGTTCTTATTATGGGTCTCATGCTTTTCAGCCAATTTTTACTCATCAAATACCCCTCAAAGAGTGTTTGGATTCCAGACATTCTACCATTAAGGCAGTTATAATGGGCACCCACCAAGGCACCATGTATTAGTCCTATTCACAAGGTCCATTTCACCAGCCTGTATGAGCACAGAAGTCTACTAATTCCTCCATAAGGAGCATTAAACAATTGAGTAACTCACACCGAGTGCTTAGCATATTTTGAATCGCTTAATGATCTGCAAAAGTGAGTAGTTAGCAACGGCATTTAAAAATAGTGCTTTTAGAAGTCAAGTCTACATGCCAAGGGCTTTTAGGCATGCTTGTTCAATATTCAAACATTTCTTGTGTGTGATAGATGGCAGGGATGATGACTGGGTGATGCGCTTTTCATTCGCTGCCATGACTTTTCAGCTTTGCTCTTACAGCCACTGCAGCTTGCTCTCGAGAGTCTCTCCCGAATCCTCTCGGCTGAGCACCATGTCCGAGCTTCTAAGCTCAGTAACTTGACATGCCCATTAAAGATCCTGTTCTTGTCTCATAAATATTGAACTTAAGTCAAAACATCATGGCCTGAAGGCTGAAATCCACGAAAAGCATGTCATACCTCATTTACTGTAAATTAGTTCCAAAGCACATTCTCCTCCACAGGTTCCCTGCCTAGCTAACTTACTTACTTTGTTCTAAAAACTTTCCCTCAACATTACGTTTTGCTTATTGGAAGCATATTGAATGTTGGCCAAAATTCTGACAGTGTTTCCTGTTAGCTGGATATGTGGAGCATTGGTCTGAGCCAAGATGGTATGTTGATTTGATCACACTCGCCTCTCAATGCTGAGGTCTTGGGTTCAACAATGGATGGATTGGTCAACGATGGATTGGACAACGTTGGATTGGTCAATGTTGGATTGGTAAGTGATAGATTGGTCAATGATGGATTGATCAACGTTGGACTGGCCAATGATGGATTGGTCAAAGTTGGATTGGTCAGTGTTTGATTGGTCAATGATGGATTGGTCAAAGTTAGATTGGTCAGTGTTGGATTGGTCAATGATGGATTGGTCAAAGTTGGATTGGTCAATGATGGATGGATTGGTCAATGTTGGATTGGTCAAAGTTGGATTGGTCAACGTTGGATTGGTCAACGATGGATTGGTCAATGATGGATTGGTCAGTGTTGGATTGGTCAATGATGGCTTGGTCAAAGTTGGATTGGTCAGCCTTGGATTGGTCAATGATGGATGGATTGGTAAATGATGGATTGGTCAACATTGGATTGGTCAATTTTGGATTGGTCAATGATGGATTGGTCAACGATGGGAAGATTGGTCAACGTTGAATTGGTCAACATTGGATTGGTCAACCTTGGATTGGTCAATGATGGATGGATTGGTCAACGTTGGATTGGTCAATGATGGATTGCTTAATGATGTATTGGTCAAAGTTGGATTGGTCAATGATAGATTGGTCAACGATGGATTGCTAAACATTGGATTGGTCAACAATGGATTGGTCAACGATGGATTGGTCAACAATGGATTGGCATCCTGTCCTGGTTATAGCTAGTAAAGTTGCACAGTGCCAGGGGTAGGGGGACTCACTGCAACCCTAACAAGGATGAAGTGGTTAAGAAGATGGATGGATGGATGGATGGTTTGGGCCAAAGCATACGTTGCATAGAGTGCCACATTAAAAAAATGATCAGTTTGGCTTATAGCTCATGAAAATCAGTAAAATGTCATTCAAACATTATCAACATTAAAACAAAAAAGGATTGAAATTTGAGTGACCCTCATTTGACAGGTTCTTGTCAGTGTTACCCAACACATGCATATAACCTCCCCCACCCCAGTGATGTGTATATAAACCCCATCATACTGTAAAATCAGTACACACAATATATTCTCTACAAATGTGACTGAATGGCAGTGACTGTAACATGGAGGATATTTAGGAATACTAAACGCATTTAAAGCCATTTCATGAGGCTCTGAAAATTCATTGAAATAACACCAAGAATGGCCTTCTCAGCTGTCACATCTCCAAAGCTGGTGGGCTGGGCCTTTTTGTCTAAACAGGCTACAACTGACCCAGATCTTGGGATCCTATTGCTTGGTGGTTACTGCATTGCAGGAGGACAGGACAAACAGTGGATGCTCTGATTACAGAGTGAGCTGGCTCAAGTTTGCTGTAGTTTGTAAATATAATAGACTTAAAAGTTGAGCATTCAGATTCTGTTCTGTTCACCTTCCCTGTGATCTTGAGGTGCTTAAGTATGTTTTTGGCTGTTTTGTTTGTTAAAATCAAAAGTGCAGACTTGTTAATAATATGTATGTATTAACAATAACCTTTGCATGCAGTGAAACACACACAATAGTGAAAACACTCACTATGGGGCAGTGAGCACATGCAGCCCTATCTGTGGCACCCGGGGAGCGGTTGGGTGTTAGGTGCCTCACTCAAAAGCACTTCAGCCGTGTCTTGTTGGTTCAAGGGATCAAACTGTTGACTTTCTGGTCACAAAGCCGGTTCACTGCCCTCAAGCTCACAGCTGCTCTTGTTTAGAAATATTGAGCAGCCAAGTCTACTGAGTCTACTGCAAAAACTCACTATTACATGACTAATAAACCTCTATATGAGGTTATAGAAAGAAAAGCTATGTAGTACATCTAGAACTCTTCTGGGGGGAGCTCCCCGAGTGGCTCAGCAGGCTAAGACGCTGACACTATGATCAGAGGATCGCGAGTTTGAATCCCGGTCATGCTGTTTACCATCAACAGCCGGGGCCCAAGAGAGCAAAAATTGGCAGTGCTCTCTCTGGGCGGGAAGATGGCACTCTCTCTCCATCACTTTCACAATTTAATGTCCATTTGTTCATGCGTCTACTGATTGGTCCATTTGGAGCTGGGAATCCTGTGCTTTCCTCCAAGTGTGTCAACTCCTTGTGTTGGAAAAGAGGTGGTGGCCGTATCACACGCAACAGAGGAGGCTTGTGCTTGACTTCACCCTCCTAGAGTCAGGCACAGTGCAAAGTGATGGGGAGAGTCCTAACGGATGGGATGGGTTAATTGGCTACTACTACTACATTGGGAAGGGAATAAAAATTGGCAAATTAAAAAAACAACAACTCTTCTGTGGAAAAGTCATACTTCAAACAACTGAAGAACCTGAATTGATAACACTTGTGACTCTTGTGGTTTATCTCGTGTTTTAGTGGTCCACCCTTGACCATAACCCTACTCAGCCTGGGTTGGGCCTGTTACAATGGTATGATAAGAGCTGTTGAGAACTAGTGGCTGAAATTCAACATAAAATGATTAGAACTTCTAGGGAAGGATCTGTACAGTGCCTTGCGAAAGTATTCACCCCTTTTGGCATTTTTCGTGTGTTGCTACCTCTCAACTTGGAATTAAAATGGATTATTTGAGGGTTTGCATTTCATATACAGAAGACGTCTACAGCTTTAAACATCTGATTTTCTTTTTATTGTGAAGTAAACAACAAATAGAACAAAATAACAGAAAACTACATAACTATTCACCCCCCTTAAGTCAGTACTTAGTAGAGACACCTTTTGCGGCAATTACAGCTGCAAGTCACTCTGGATAAGTCTCTATGAGCTTGCCACATCTTGCCACTAGGATTTTTGTCCATTCCTGTAGCAAAGTGGATGGTTTCTGCTGGTGAACAGCAATCTTCAAGTCTGACCACAGATTCAGATTAAGGTCTGGGCTTTGACTAGGTCATTATAGTACATTTACACATTTTCCCTTAAACCACTTGAGTGTTGCTTTAGCAGTTGACTCTGGGTCATTGTCCTGTTGGAAGGTGAACCTCTGTCCCAGTCTCAAATCACTGACAGACCAAAACAGGAATATCCCTGTATTTATCAACATCCATCTTCCCCTCGACTCAGACCAGTTTCCCAGTCCCTGCTGCTGAAAAACATCCCCACAGCGTGATGCTGCCACCACCATGTTTCACTGTGAGGATGCTGTCCTTGAGCTGGTTTTTCACCAGACATAGTGTTTTCCTTGGTGCCTGAAAAGTTGAATTTTGGTCTCATCTGACCAGAGCACCTTCCTCCATACATTTGAGGAGTCTCCCACATGCCTTTTGGCAAACTCAAAAATGAGCCTTTTAGAAAAGGTGTGCATATACTGACAGATCATGTGACACTCAGATTGCAGACAGGTGGACTTCATTTCACTAAACAAGTGACTTTTGAAGGTTGCGCCAGAACTTTTTAGGGCCTTTGTAGCAAAGGGGGTGAATACTTATGCACATACCAATTTTGCAAGGCACTGCATGAGGCTATGAACAGAAGAGCTGTGTAGAAGGGTACATACTTCAAAAAATAGTTCTAGTATCTGGCTATGGATTTTCTACATCAGTAGAATTGATAAAAAACAGTGTACTCGTCTCTGTAAGTAAGCCGTTCTGCAAGAGTTTGAGACTACAGTGTGCACGAGCCCAAATTCATAGCCCTTTATTCATCTTCAAAGCAGTCTGGAGGGAAGATGAAACGGAGCACAGGCTGAGCGACTGGACTTTTGAATTACACAGACAGGCAAAGAGTACGACTGGTGTTTTTTTTGGAAGTGGAGTTTGTTCTGACATCTATTTTCGCTCATATTTAAGGTTAAAGTTAACGTAAGGGCAAGATAAAAGTGAAGGATGGATGATGAATCAATCTAGATTCCCTTAGAAGAGGTTTCACTGCACAGAAATTCTCCTCTGTGTATATTTGGACCATCTAGTCTAAGGACTGGCAGATACTATGAAGCTTTCAGCCACAAGCAAGCGAAACTCAGTGTACCATATTCTGTCTGGGCTGAGATACAATTATACACTGTCTTGGCACCGCACAAAGGAATTAACACATTATAATGTTAAAGAGCTGCTCTAGAGACTTCTCCACCTGGTTACTATTTCAGGAAAACAAAAAGGGAGATGACAGTTGCTTTCCTGCTGGATGTCACTTGGTAATGTCTTGCGTAACTCCTGGCCCTTTATGTTCTATTTATGCTTTATAGTTAGTTGTGGAGGGTTTTGGCTCTAAACTGAAAACATTGACAACATTTGCATGTCAGACTAAGCTGTTGGGAAAATTTGACTTCAAGCTTCATCAGATTGTCTCACAAAATCCAAAAGTAGATAAAGATGTATGCTCCATGACTGTAAATGGCAAGAACTATAGAACCTTTGCTTCAATTGTCAATATCTACACAACTGCAATAACGTTTATTTTTAAAACTCGTCTTAAAACCCATTTTTATTCCTTGGCTTTATACCCAGCATGATACCAATTTTATTTTGTTTTGTTTTATTTTATTAGTATTTTATTAGTTTTTACATTTTTTTCTATTTCTATTACTTTTATTGGTGTGTTGCTTTTACTGTTTTTACGTACTTTGTGTAATATTTACTTGTTTCTGTTTTGGTTGGATATATCCTCTGTGCAGCACTTTGGCTCAGCTGAGGTTGTTTTTAAAGTGCTTTATAAATTGAGTTGAGTTAAGATGAGCTGAGCTGAGCTGAGCTGAGCTGAGTTGAGCTGAGTTGACTTGAGCTGAGCTGAGCTGAGCTGAGTTGAGCTGAGCTGAGTTGAGCTGAGATGAGCTGAGTTGACTTGAGCTGAGCTGAGCTGAGCTGAGCTGAGTTGAGCTGAGCTGAGTTGAGTTGAGCTGAGTTGAGTTGAGCTGAGTTGAGCTGAGCTGAGCTGAGTTGAGCTGAGCTGAGTTGAGTTGAGATGAGCTGAGTTGACTTGAGTTGACTTGAGTTGAGATGAGATGAGTTGAGTTGAGTTGACTTGAGTTGAGTTGACTTGAGTTGACTTGAGTTGAGATGAGATGAGTTGAGTTGATTTGAGATGAGCTGAGCTGAGTTGAGCTGAGCTGAGCTGAGGAGAGTTGAGCTGAGCTGAGCTGAGTTGAGTTGAGTTGAGTTGACTTGAGCTGAGCTGAGCTGAGTTGAGTTGAGTTGAGCTGAGTTGAGCTGAGCTGAGCTGAGCTGAGCTGAGCTGAGATGACTTGAGTTGAGTTGAGTTGAGTTGAGTTGAGTTGACTTGAGCTGAGCTGAGCTGAGCTGAGTTGAGCTGAGCTGAGTTGAGTTGAGTTGAGTTGAGTTGAGATGAGTTGAGTTGAGTTGAGCTGAGTTGAGCTGAGCTGAATTGAGTTGAGCTGAGCTGAGATGAGCTGAGTTGAGCTGAGCTGAGCTGAGCTGAGTTGAGCTGAGCTGAGCTGAGTTGAGTTGAGTTGAGTTGAGTTGAGTTGACTTGAGCTGAGCTGAGCTGAGCTGAGCTGAGTTGAGTTGAGCTGAGCTGAGCTGAGCTGAGCTGACTTGAGTTGACTTGAGTTGAGTTGAGTTGAGTTGAGCTGAGCTGAGCTGAGCTGAGCTGAGCTGAGCTGAGCTGAGTTGAGTTGAGTTGAGTTGAGTTGAGCTGAGCTGAGCTGAGCTGAGTTGAGCTGAGTTGAGCTGAGTTGAGCTGAGCTGAGCTGAATTGAGTTGAGCTGAGCTGAGCTGAGCTGAGCTGAGTTGAGTTGAGTTGAGTTGAGATGAGTTGAGTTGAGCTGAGTTGACTTGAGCTGAGCTGAATTGAGTTGAGCTGAGTTGAGCTGAGTTGAGTTGAGTTGATCAGCCCTGCACATCAGATTAAAGGTTGGTTTCAGGTCCTTCCACAACATTTCTAATTGATTAAGGACAGATTTGGCTTGGCCATTCCTTTACTTTACTCTTCTTTAATCAATCTTTGGTACTCTGGTACTTGGGATTCTTATCTTGCTGCATGACCCACCTTCTATTTCAGACACCTGACATTTTCCTTTAGAATTGTCTGATATAATTCAGAATTCATTGTTCCATCAATGATGGCAAGACATCCTGGCCCAGATGCGGCAAAACAGGCCCGAAACATGATACTACCACCACCACGTTTCACAAATGGGATGAGGTTCATATGCTGGAGTGCAGTGTTTTCCTTTCTCCAACAATCTCATTGAAAACTATTTTGGTCTCATCTGTACACAAAACATTGTTTCAATAGCCCTCTTGCTTGTGCATGTGATTTTTAGCAAAACTGCATACGGGCAGCAATGTTTTTTTGCAGTTTTCTCAATGCAAAAGTTACAAATTGTGCATTTGACTTTCCAAATGTACACCATGCATCACATAAAGCCATAGAATTAGCACTTATACTATTAATACAACATGATGACCATAATATCAGTCCTTAATTAACATTCACACAGTATTGCTATATGGTGTGTCTCCATTCATCAAGTCACTCTAATATTACCCTCAACTTTCACATTACTTTTAGCCTATGCTCTAATATCCCCAAAATTGGGGTTAAGCCAAGGTCTGAATACAAAACTGTACTGGAACACCCACTCTGCCTCTCTTTTAATCTAGTGAGAAGTGGCCATTGAATAGGTCGGACTGTTTCTGAGGGAGTCGAGTGCCTGGCGTCAAGCACACATGGAAATCAGGCTGACAGGCAGCTGTAATTGAAGCTACTTCGAAGGAGCAAAACAGTGAGTGGACGGCTCAGCCGGGTGGAATGAGCTTCAGTAGGGATAGAGGACTATGTCAGAGCATTACATAAGAGTACAGTATGAGTCACTAGCAGCTATAGATTAGTTGCTGAGAATACAGTATATGCTTAGAGAGCTGGAATGTATGTACATACATGCATATACAGTATACAGTATAAAACCGAAACCAAACAAAATGAAACATTTCGTGAACACTGAACAGAGTTCTTCATTTATATAAATGATTATAAAATTAATAACTAAACTATTACCCAAAATAAGTCTTGTAGTGAGTCAGAATGAATGTCTGTAGTTTAATAAGCTGGTTTGACATCATTAGGTTTAATAACATGAGTTTAATTGATTATTCTGTTATATTTGTATATAAAACAAAGACAATAATATATGAATATGTATGAAGATGCATGTGTGTTACATTATTACTAATATTTAATAAAATGATGTAAAATGTCTAAAATGAATGATGTAAGTCACATGGATGTTTTGTGTGTTTAATGTGAGTGTCATTGGCTACAGACACTGAAACACTTCACATTTCTTCTGCTAATTGTGAGACGATCCCTAACACTGCAGCAGGGAGCACAAACACAAAGCTAAGCAGCTGTATTCTGGCTTCATCATAACAAGTGTAGTTTAGTAAAGGTTGTGCTTGTAGTTTGTTGTTTTATTCCATGTCAGCACCAAACTGTAACTGTGCTGGTGATAATGTGTTTTGTTGGTGAGGAAAAGCACAATTCTGACTGTTAAACCAACATTAAACAAATGTTACTGCAGTAAACTTACACTCTGGTTCCTGTTTATGGTCTGGAATTGGAAACAGATTACAGTGTCATTAAAAAGCATAATTGTTCAGTGTAAGTTATTCAGTCTTTTCACTGATTCACATTTTTTTCACATTTATTTAACATTTTTGGCTAAATAATAATTTTAGTTGCTGAACGTTCAGTGCATCCAGGACCCTCCTGGACTGGAGTTTGAGACTGGTTTAAGCTGACGTCTCCCAAGCTAAAGTGCAAGACTTTGACTCGTATGACAATTTAAATGAGGCGATAAGAAAAATATAATTTTGTAGTCAAGATAAAGCAAAAGTCATAATTAAGAACAGAAATCATTTTTGCACATAAAAGGTAATAATTTTTTTTTTTTTTTTTTTTTGCATTTTAATATCAACACACGTTTAAGACCTTTATGTATCATTCCTTTGTTAATAATGTGCTTTTTTCTTTCAGGCAATCATTTTTATTGCATTTCTTATTTTATATCATTAACAATTTAACCTGATATAAGGCTGAATGAACCATAAAAAACGACATAAAAATAAATAAAGATAGATTATGCAGTGAGAGAAGAGAATAAGATTTATGTTGTTTCATTCCTGGGGCAGTGGCAACCATTGAGAGTACAAAAAGTATTTGCTTTCCCACCTTACAGGCACTGTTTCATCTCATTTTAAAGAGATGTGCTGATGCAGCTCCTTCATAGTGGCTCTTAAGAAACTGTACAATATATAGTATGAAAGCAGCCTCATCCTGTTGACCTTCTCCCACTATTGTTCCATGTACAGGGAAGTAAATATTCCATAATCCTTCTTTGTTTGGCCTGGAAAAAAACCTTTACCTGGTTTACAATTTATGAAGTTTCTTAAAAAAGGAAAATGCTCTTCTTTGATGCTCAAAAGTCTTCATGAGGAAATCCAAGAAGAACTAGCATGAGACCAAAAGGAGACATGAGATACATTGTGCCTATAACAGTTATTCACGGCATCAACACTGAGACACGGGGCCCCGAGTGGCTCAGCGGGCAAAGACGCTACCACTATGACCCGAGGATCGCGAGTTTGAATCCCGGTCATGCTGTTTGCCATCAACAGTCGGGGCCCAAAAGAGCAAAAATTGGCAGTGCTCTCTCTGGGCGGGTAGATGGCGCCTGATATATCTATATCACTTTCACATTACAATGTCCGCTGGCTCAGGCATCTACTGATTGGTCCAATCGGAGCTGGGGACCCTGTGTTCCTTCCTCCGAGCGCGTTAGGCTCTCCAGTGACGGTGTATCAGCGGTGGTTCAAAAAGAAGCGGTGGCTGCATCACACGCAGCGGAGGAGGCTTGTGCTTGCCTGCACCCTCCTAGAGTCAGGGACATTGTAAAGTGATGGGGAGAGGCCTAACGGAGGGGATGGCTACCACTACATTGGGAAGGGGATAAAAAAAATTGGCAAAAACCTAAAACAAAAACAAAAAAAAACACTGAGACGATGTTGAGAAATTGTTGAGCTCACATTGAGATTCAAGTCTTTAGTGGCATTTTTGTGAGACTTCATTGAGATCTCTCTTTAAACTTTCTTAAGAAACAGAGATGTGAGATTACTGAAATCTGCCGTCTCTGAGAAACTGCTGAGATGTTTAGCAGATGTTTTTCCTTTATCTGGGCCTACAAAGCACCATCCATTGAAAGAGGCACCTAAATAATTCTTCCATGGAATTATTCAAAGAAACAATATTTAAAATGGTTAAGGAAGAGGTTCCAGCAGCTCGCCTCCTGGACCATCCTCTGCTCACTCATGTTCTTGACCTTAAAATTGTAGCCTCACCCTGTTTCAGCACTTAAACAGAAGCTCCTGACACTGCTGGCCTAATCCTGCGCCCTCCACAGCTTGGATGACGTTCCTCTTCACAAACTCCCCATCTGTGTTGGCTGGAAGCTTCTGAATTATTCAGAACATGATGCATGAGTCCTTGCCAGTGCATAAATGGGCTTTCCCTCCCCATCCACCATTCCATCTTTAGCCCTCCCAGCCCTGGCTCTGCTGGAGGTCTCAGCAACACTGATCAAACCCAATGAGCTCACAGCATGAAGCTGTCGGAGGCTGCTTTTAATAAGACCATGCTTCATGTCGGTGTGGTCTGAAGCAGCAACAAGGGCAGGTGAGCATTCACTCTCAAGCTGCGAGATGTGCAGTGATGCAGACATTTGCCTCATCCTTGCAATGCCTGGTCTGGACTTTTCAAATTGAAGATTCATCTGTAAACATACTTTGGCTTTGGTGATCTAAGCTTATTATCAAGCAAGACATTGTAAAAGAACTATGGGTCTAGCCAAATACGAATACTTTATTCAGATCCCTCAGATGAATACCAGGCAAAAGTTGTAAGAATCTGAGAGATTGCAGAAGCCATTAATCTGGTTATTAATCTGGAAATAAATAGGTACAACATTAAAGCAACAAGTATTGATTTTTTGTATGTGAATATGCTGCATTTAACCCGCTAAACCTCGCTCTAAGAACAGTGTGAAAGGAGGCTAACAAAGTATACAGGGAAACAGATGGACTACAGTCAACTACAAAGTGAATCCATATTGTCAGTGGAGCTGACAACATGGACAATGAATAGAGATACAAGAAGGTGGTGTTAATGTTATTTAACCCTTTGGAGTCTCCTGCCAGCTAATTTTAACGAAATTCCGCAAAAACACATATAACTCTGCGAGATTTTATCCTAGAAACAAAACTAAACATACATCAGAAACTTTCAAGGGTCTAGTTTTCAAATATATATATAGCTTGAGTCATATATTTGTGAGAGGAGCTTAAATAAGCTGAGACATATTTGTGAGAACAAGTCAGACTTTATTTTCCCGCCAAATGACAAAATCTGTCAATCATATGATAATGACATGGTAATTCTGGACATTCCATTTGTTGGATTAGCAGCCGTGGAATGTGAACAGAACAAAGACCACTTACCTGAGTGTTCACACCTATCTAATGAATATTTAATGTAGGGTTAGTGGCTGAGGAAAACAGAGTGTCACCTCACAGTAGTTAAGCTTTAGAAATAAAACCACATACAATGTCTAAAAACTGTAATGAGCAGTGTGTAGCCAACACCTCTGTTTATTCAGTTCTGAGCTCAAAAGTCTTGGCTAGAAATGTTTAGAGTGTTTTTTCTAAAGTCTAAATTTAGAGCAGATTTAATCAAAAATATAGATTTATGACACTCTTACTGTTTTGACTCTATTGTTGCTGAGTTTGTGCTGAACTAAAGCCTGTGTAACACTTTGGAAAAAAACATTTTAATTGGGTGTGATTTGTTAAAAAGTCAAGCCATGTCAGACTACATCAAAGTGTCTGAAATACCCTCAGACTCCAGGGGGTCAATAGTATGACTAATTGATGTGTACTCTATGATCCTGGAGGTATGCTTTGGGTTGTTGTTATGCTGGAAGCTTTTTTAGCAGAGGCCTGAAGGTTTTGTGCCAAAATTGACTGACATTTGCAACATTATTCCATCCAACTTGACTAAAATCCCAGTTTCAGCTTATCAAAAGCAGCCCCAAACCATAATGCTGCCTCCACCATGCTTCACTGTTTTTTTTTTTTTGCATCCTAATGCACAAGGATGTTATTGTGCCAAAAATACATTTTGGAATAATGGACAAAAATTGTCAACCTTATTCTCATGACATTTCCAACATGCTTGTGGAAAATGTGATGTAGGCTTGTAGGCTTGTCTGATTCAACATATGAAGAGATTGTTGTCTCATGTAGTACATAAGCAGAAATTTCCAGAAATTCCTGCAGCTCCCGCCTCCCTTGAACATGCCAGAGGCATAAGTGAGAAACAAAATCTCAAGAGGAAGGAACCTTGAGAAGCCCCAAGGCTCAGAAGAGGGAATCCCTCCTCTTCTGGTTGACACTGAATGACTAAAGACATCCAAGTAAGTATGTTAAGTAAGCTTAACCATTAGAATAATCTGAGTGGTTAGGACTTCCAGCTGTGGATTTCAGTCTCAGAAACAGCACATGTAATGAGCCTTCTGGTCAATGGTACATGCTGGTAACTACACAGGGGCGAGTCAAGTCCAAAGGGCAGCTTAGCAGAAACTCGTCAGGGTTTAAATTGCCCCAGCATCAGGGTGGCTTGAACTTGCTGGTGTTTAACTCAGTGAATCAGGCAGACTGTTCGTTTTGTTTAGACAATATGATTTATAGAGCGCAACTGTAGAGTGAAAAGGTATAACGTAGAACGTCCCTGAGATGTCAACACCTTTCCGCTAACAACCTGAGAGAGAAAGAGCGTGAAGCATCTATCTTACTGTTACATTTCTGTAGCGTTTTAGATACTCAGACTACTTTGACAGACATTAAAGTCTTCGATTAGACATTTGAGACACCTCAACCACTACCAATGGCCTGCATCCCCAGCAGCCAGTCTGTGTATGTTTGTTTCCGTAAATTGTTGGGACATTACGTAGACTTACTCAAACCCTAATCTTATCATCAAAACACGTCTTCAACTTTGCTGCAGAGAACAACTTTGTAGCTTTCAGGCTCAACTCTGTCTTCCCCAAAACAGACGGGTACAGAACCAATCTTTTGTCAGTTAAACACACAAATGCAAATATCAATGTCTCTGTACACTCTAGACTAGTTCCATTCCAAAACTTCTCTGCTTCAAAGAAGTCTGATAAAATGGACTCTGAACATTCATTTGTATCTGTGAGTGGCTATCATGGGTCCATCCTGGGCCCAGTGCAGATCTCTGCCATCTTAGTATTCCCTCTGAGCGGCAGTGCCACAGACTCATAATTAATGATCCCAAGTGCTAGCCCTCGGCTGCATTAAACCTTAAAGGTCCTGCCACAACCAGTAACTAACTCATGGAGGACATGGATAAGACGGAGAGACAGACTGAAAAGTGCAATTAAGTACAAAGCGTGTACGTTCATACCCAACTTATCACATCTCATCAACCGAGAGGGCTCACCACATCTTGGAATTAACTTTAGCATGCCACTTTAACTGGGCCAGCTTGATTCTTGCCCCCTTGTAACTTCAGTGTAATTGGTTATGTTCTGAAACCCCTAAACGGTATCAATAAAGGTCTGAAAATAGTTTCCATTACAAGTGACTGATTACCTGAGTGTAATGTAGAATCAATAATGTAACCTAAAGGTTTACATACTCCTGTTAATGTACTCTGATTAATTTCCTTTACGGTTGAATAGCCTAACATTTAAAGGTCATATACAATAGCGGAAGTCAGGCTGTCGTCTTTGCCGCTTTTCATTTCAGCTTTAATATTCTGTATTATATAAGAAAGAACATGTCTTCTCCTTTTTTGTGGTTTTTAGAAGTTATTAGAAGAATATTCCAGCACTTGATCTGTATAATGTAGACAACTCTTTACAAAGGACTCTCTGGAGCAGATGCCAGGCTTGGCGAAAAGGGTAAAGCAGGAGCAGTTGTGGAGCAGTGGAACTGTGTTCTCTGCTCCATCCAGTGGCAAACCTAGCCTATTTGGTACCCTGGGCAAACAACCCCTCCAGCGTCCCTCATCCCCCGGGTCGAACAACCACTCCTGTGCCCCCGAACCCAGGTCAAACAACTACTACATCATCCTCATCCAACCCCATCCCACCATCAGGACGAACAACCACTACAGTGCAACCACACTCCCCACCAAAGACGAACAACCACTCTGGCACCCTCAGCCATGCCTCCACGCCCCCCACCTGGCCACATCAACAGGAAAAGGAGGGCACTCGTGCTGCCCTTGACAAGATGCCGCCCTGGCATCGCCCATATCAGAAACCAGCACTGGCCTCATCCTCTACTTTTGGGATGAGTTGGTGATGAGATAGGGTTAAGATCATCCAAAGCCCTGGCTTCAAAGTTCTTGTCACTGAATGCTGTGGTGATTAAAATTATGTATAGTTACCAGAGGTGTCAAGTAATGAAGTACAAATACTTTGTTACTATACTTAAGTAGAAATTTTGTTTATTTATACTTTACTGAGTAATTATTTTTGGATGACTTTTTACTTCTACTTACTTACATTTTCATGTAATTATCGGTACTTTCTACTCCTTACATTTTAAAAACAGCCTCGTTATTTCTACGTGTTTCATTTCGGTTTGTCATCATTTAAAAACATCCTATCCAGATAAATTGGCCATCCAGGAAGAGTGAATGTGATTGTGGTTGGATGATAAGTATAAACATATACCATTCTGATACCCTATTGGATCCTGCACGTCACGTGTATCGTCACTCTTCAGTAAGCTCAGTACCGCAACGCAGCGCTTTAAGGTAGCACTTGAAGTTTCTAACTCGTGCCTGCAGATCCAATATCCTCCAAAAGCAACAGAAAGAGATGAAGTGTAGTCCTCAAACACGTTTATTCTGTCTTGTTTTTCAAACAAGTGTGTTTGTATTGTTTTACCAGGATAACAAACAAAGGAATAAATAAAAAATGGTGCTTAGTATAACAGGCTACGCTAAGAAAACTGTGCTACCTTAAACTACTGCCCTGATCTCCTCAGGGAAAAGTAATGGAGCACAGAGTAAGTTTGCCATCAGGGAAAGCAATCAATTGCCAGAAAAATCAAGGCTCTACTCTAAATACTAAAACAATTCTTCTAAATAACCTAGAAGAACATAAAACACAAAATAGCAACATAATTGCATTTAAATATACATTTACTGCAAAATGGCTCTTACATTACTAAAATGTTTTCATTTTCAAGTGGCATATACATACCTGTCAAGTCTCCCGTCTTGGCCAGGAAACTACCGTATTTTACCCCTCTTTCCCGGCGTCATCCCGTATTAGTATTTTCCCGTAAATTTCCCGTATTATACTTAAAAAAAATACCGGTTCTGCCCTCTGAACTGTCCATACATATACGGTGAACTTTTACTTTTGTAAAATCATTACATTCT
>BRDA01075449.1:0-10702 GCA_036984385.1 Crenuchus spilurus | reverse complement strand
AACCTCAATAAACACAATCACTAGAATAGGAGATATTAGTCCATAAACAACCTCAATAAACACTATTAATCACTAGAATAGGAGATATTAGTCCATAAACAACCTCAATAAACACTATTAATCACAAGAATAGGAGATATTAGTCCATAACCAACCTCAATAAACACTATTAATCATTAGAATAGGAGATATTAGTTCATAAACAATCTTAATAACACTATTAATCACTGGAATAGGAGATATTAGTAAATAAACAACTTCAATAAACACTCTATAAACTAGAATAGAGATATTAGTCCATAAATAACAGCAATAAACACTTTATACACTAGAATAGAAGATTTGTTCATACATTTTTCAACTAGAATATGTCTTTGACAAAGAAACAGCTTATTTAAACAGCTAAAGAAACACCACTAAATCTAGCTCAAGGTAAATATCCACCATATTCCTACATCTGAGGGTGCCTTGTGAGAACTGTGAGCCAAATGTCTGGCCCATTGTCAGAAACTTGGAGACACCAAACCTGAAAAGCAGCGACACTGTCCTACCTCAGTTTTCTACCACAGAAGATTTAGTATCTGGAGCAACAGCATTTGTGGCCAGACGGGAACAGTGACCCTGGTGAGTGCTAGAGCAATGGATGGGCCACAATGGACCAGTTAACCTCTATAATGAACACAAGAGCTACAAGGAAAATGTCAGCAAATCACCAATGACCTAACACTCGGAGCCAAGCGTGGTTATTCCCATTATCTGGTGGGTGGTCATAATATTCTGATATATCAGTGCACTCAAGCTTAGCTCCACTTGATGTTCAAATAAACCAAAAAGCTAAAGCTCTATAGGCTCTTGCAGATGATGAGAATGGTACACCTGTATGACCACACGCTTCCATACACCTGCAAATTCAGTTACTTCCTTCACACTACTGCAAATGCACTCGTTGCTATCTGATTCAACAACATTAACATCTGCTTTGCAACCAATTTTCCACACATGAAACGAGACTATAGCTGGGCGATATGGGCAAAAAATGTATCACAATATTTTTTTCTATATTGATCGATCTCGATAATTATCACGATATTAAATTTTCGTTAACAAACTTCAGAGCAGAAAAGTGAGAGCACACAGACGCGCATGCGCAGCAGCGAGAAGCGCTCAGTGTGACTTGTGCTGCTGTGTAACGATGCAGTTCTTGTCTCTCAGCTCTAGAGTGACGTTGTTTACTTGTTTCTCCGCTCACATCACAGCAGTTTATGCTCGTTTCTCTTGTGCTGCGTCATTAACGGTGTAACCGTTGGCGGTGCTGGTGAGGAGGATTTAGCGGTCAACAGTATCACACAACTCTGGAGACTCTCTAAACTCAGTTCTCAAGAATACAAGCACACACTAAAACTCTCGGCTGCTCTCCTTTCTCACTCTCCCTCCCCAACTGCACACAGCTCCGTTTGTAGACCCGCCTCCACAGTGCAGCAATTGGATGGGATGTTCCTGCGATGCACCAATCCGGGGAGAGGGGTGGAGCTGCCGCCAACAGAAGCACCAGAGCAGCAGACATGTAACGGACTGTGAAGTTGCTTAAACATGAAATGGAAATGAACGTTAATGCTTATCGAATTCTACTGTCCTGGCTTATCACAGTCATCGAGGAAAAAATGATCGTGAAACAAATCAATATCGTTTTTTATCGCCCAGCAATAAACAAGACATAAAATCAGAATATTATGACCACCACTAGCTTGGAATGAACAGCAGGCAACCAAAGATGTGAGAAGAAACTGTGCAAACTATGAAGGACAGGCGTCACCCAAAAAAATCCATACAGAGATTTGCACAAGAGACCGGCATGCCCAGAACAATGTCAGAAAGCTGCTAAAAAAAAAGCACATCTCCATGCATTCAGCATCACCACCTGATCAGGAGAAAAGAAGTGCATGCTGGACCTTTTCATCACATGTTGTAACATCAGTATCTCTCACACAGACTGAGGTATATTTAGTCCAAATTTCATCACCATGCTTTCATTAGTATTAAAGTTATTTGCGATTGTGTGGTGAAGAAGCAAAAATACATCCCATGTATATGCGGTTAGCAAAATGTCAAAAGCTGACAGTAAACAATGCATGTAAACATCCATTTTATTAGCATTTTTGGGAAACGTTCCAGGGTGATATTCCTTAAAACGGTTGTTGAAATCATCATTTTTTGACACAAGTTAAATGAACAACGGTGCCTGGTTTTAAACACCTTTAAAGGTGAAAAAGCAGGTAGTGTGTGTCGTGCACAAGAGGAACCTGACCAGTTAAACAACCCGAGAGATTCTATACAGCCGCACAATAACAAATATTTTACTACAACTGACAATGTGCTATACAAATATTCACCTGAAGATTCCCTCCCTGTTTCAGAAAAGGGTGCGGATGTGTGTTTTGGGAAAGGCTGAACACACTGGCAGATGAATACAAACATTTGATAGAGAGGTCATAAAACTGTCACCATGATGTGGATGGTGGCAGACTTCTGGCATCCTAACAAAAATAAACAGAAGCTAAGCAACAAGAAGATGATCACTTCATTGACTCTGCCCTTGTTGATTTAAGGGGAAAGGTTCATCACACGTGTGTCCTAGTCAAAAAAACGGCTTATCGACTTCATCCAGCATCTATCTATCACATAATAAATGTAATAAAATTTGTTACAAACCACTTTTGTTCACCACAACAAACACCGTGTTGTATTCTCTGGAAAAAAAACAGGTTCCTCGTTATTGCTCCTAGTAAAACGGCAAAGATGGCACCGAGTTGGCTCAGTGGACTGAGGTGTTGTCACTATGATCTGAGGATCACGAGTACGAATCCCAGATCATGCTGCCAGGCCCGTGAGAGCCGTGGCTGTGCTCTCTCTGAGCGGGTAAGATGGCACTGTCTCTCCAGCACTACTAAGTAACGTCGGCTGGCTCAGGTGTCTGCCAGGTGATCCATCAGAACTGGGGATCCTGCGCTTTCCTCTGAGCTTGTTGGCTGCACAGAAGCTTAACTTCACATACATCAGAGGAGGCCTGTGTTAGTCTGCACCCTCCTAGAGTCAGAGACATTACAAGTGATGGGGAGAGTCAATGAATGGGCGAGTCAATTGGCTACCAAACACATTGGGCAGAAAAAATGTAATTAAAACAACTTCAAATAGGGCTTTTCAATAATGTGCAAACTGATTATATAATCATATATACACACCTATGTGTACAAGACAGAGCCTGTTAAATGTACACAACCTCCAGTATCTGTATGGATGATCAATTTGATTAAAGAACAGAGGGAATGGTAAAGTGCAGGATAAATCTCTGGATTTTATATGTTAACACGTCTGTGTGTGTGTGTGTGTGTGTGTGTGTGTGCTTAAGCCAGCCATGTGCCAGATGGTCGGGTGATGGACAGTGTTACTACGTCTCCTCGTGATCAGGCAGGATTATCCTGTTACATGCTTTAGATGCTTGAGGATTCACAGCAGTTAAAACAAAACAGGTACTACAAATCCCCAACGCAAGAGAGACAGACAGACAGAGAGAGTCAGAGAGAGAGAGAGAGACAGAGAGAGTGAGACAGAAAGAGACAGAAAGAGACAGAAAGAGAGAGAGAAAGACAGTGAGAGAGACAGAGAGAGACACAGAAAGACAGAGAAAGAGAGAGTGAGACAGAGAAAGAGAGAGTGAGACAGAAAGACAGAGAAAGAGAGAGTGAGACAGAGAAAGAGAGAGTGAGACAGAGAGACAGAGAAAGACAGTGAGACAGAGAGAGGGAGACGGAGTAAGACAGACACAGAGAGAGAGAAACAGAGAGACAAAGAGAGAGAGAGAGACAGACAGACAGACAAAGAGAGAGAGAGAAAGAGAGACAGACAGACAGAGAGAGACAGAGAGAGACAGACAGACAGAGACAGAGAGAGACAGACAGACAGAGACAGAGAGAGACAGACAGACAGAGACAGAGACAGAGAGAGAGAGAGATATTACTGTCACACTGATCTCAGGCCTGCTCACCTGTGCCAAGTCTCCATTCCATGTGTGCTTTTCAGGAATGGTGCATGGTGTTATATCTGTTTGGCCAGCCTCTGCTTCTGGGACACCAGCCTAAGCATTCAAACCAGCTGCCAGCCATGCCAGGACCAAGTGAGTAAGGGTGCTTTCACACCTACATTGTTTGGTCCACACCAAAATAGCAGGTGTGAAAAGGGCTGTGAACCATGGTCCCGACCAAAGGAGCAAAATTTGGTCCGACCAAAAGAGGTGGTCTTGGTCCGGACCTACTGAACCTGGTCCGTTTCGCGTGCAGTGCAACACTTTTCTAGAAGGTTTGGACTTTTGGACCAAATACAGGAAGTTGACGCAACAACATTCAACAACAATGACAGAAGTGAAATAAGTGGAAGAGCATCAATAACGAGCTGTGGTAGCACATGGAGCGAGGAGGAGACCAAATATTTAATATGGTTTTGTAGTCTGATGAACATGTGAAAAGTCAGCTTAAAAAATGCCAAAAATACTGAAACGTGCAGCTTATTTTCTGAGAGGATGACGGAGAAAGGAGATAACTGGATGACGGAGCAACCTAAACTAATGAAACTGTGGCAGCGGAATATAAAAGTATTTAAACATGTCAGACACATGTCCTTCTACAAACCAATCAGTGTCGAGTGAAGGAAGACGCACCGCATGTAAGTGATGACAACAGCGCGTGGGCGTGTCATAATAAAAGTCTTTGGTGTGCTCGCAAAAATGCACAAACCTAACCGGACCAAATATATACAAAGTAACAAACACACAAACCTTGGTCCGGACTTCCAGGTGTGAAAGCAGCCTCAGAGTGGATAACAGCAGATAATAGAAGGGGGTACAGATTTTCAGCATCTTCATACAAGTGCTAAAACATCTTAAAACGAAACAAAACTAACTGCTAGCCGCACACAACAGCAACCAACACATTTACAGCATTTGGTAGATGCTCTTATCCAGAGTGATGTACAACAGTGTTTTGTCTCCATTAAGAGAATGATCTCAGCTAGTACAGACAGATTAGAGTCCAAACTACTCTTCAGTTCAGACACTGTTAGAACTAAACCATCACTAATACCTAGAAAGAAGGAAAGATACTCAATTATACACAATATAAGAGCTTTACAGCATTACAGTAAGTGTTTAAACTAGTGCTGCTTAAGTGCTCCACACAGAGATGCTCTTCAGTCTGTGTGTGAAGACTGTGAGGGACTCTGCTGTTTGAACAGCTAGTGGGAGTTGATACCACCACCATGTCTTGATGCTAGTCTTACACGTACCTTGAAGGATGGTGGGCCATACTAGAAGCTTGATTGGTTTGAGATGCGGCTCAAGACTTGACCCTTGCCATTAGATAGAGAGGGGCTGGTCCATTTCTTGCTTTGTAGGCGAGCATCAGGGTTTTGAATCCGACATGAGCAGCTACAGGAAGGCAGTCAAGTGAACGCAGCAGTGGAGTGACGTGGGCGAACTTGGGCTGATTGAAGACCAGCCAAGCAGCTGCATACTGGATCAGCTGCAGGGGCCTGATGGCTGAAATAGGAAAAGCAGCCAGGAGCGAGTTGCAGTTGTCAAGTCTTGAGATGTTGACAAACACCTGGGCGGCAGACTGGGTTAGAAAGGGTCGGATCCGTCAAAAGTTGAAAAGGAGGAACACTACAGCAAACGGTAGCTAGTCTGCACACAAAGCCTCAGTCTGCAAAAATGACAGAAGCTCTTAGCCAGTATTTTGTTATTTATCGGTCATTATCGTTCATTGACTACCAGGGATTTCAATGCCTTCTTAATGAGTTACAGCCCTAGCATGAAGCTCCCAGTCATCATCATGGAACAGGTGTAAATGGTCTTACCAAAGATGGCCGACACTGTGCAAAAGCACATCAAGAGCTCGTTGCATGACTAAGCTTTCAGCTTTACTACTGACATTTAGAGCAATGTCAGACCAGGTATCAGTATCAGGCATTACTAAAATACTCAGTTCGAGAAAAATGGTATTGATGCACACTTACTCAGTAGTACTAGGCTGGTGTTAAAAGTACTGAATTTTAATAACTCTTATCACACAAATAAAAAGATTTCCAAAAATGTTTTAGTTTTTTTATTTAAAGGTGCAATATATTAAACATGTTAATATATAGTGGAGTAAAGGCATCCTGACCAGAGAATGTCACACACTACACAAACAGAAACTAGCCCAAAACCTAAAGTGACACATACATTCCAGTGAGCTTTAAAACCTAAATCTCCTTCAAATCTCACTTTTTCAATGTCTTCTTATATTTAGTGTAAAAACCCTGCAAACCACCAACTCTGAATTTTTACTGTATTCGTGCAAACCTGGCAACCCTGCACAAATGTGATGCTTTTTGTTGTTGATGACGACGCCAACGTGTATACACGCATCAATGAGCGCATGACATCCGTTTCAGGGACAGAGTGACATTACAGATACGGCTCACGTACATTTGTGTGTGTGAACCGTCAAGATAGTTCAATCTGATCTGAGCAATGTGGCTTGTAATGTGAACGTAGCCTTTTTCATAGCCGGTCTGGATGCCAATGTATGTCTCGCTTTGTGGAAACGCAGCCCCACATTTCTCTGGGCTTCACAACACCAGGCCGAGTACACAAACTGAACTAGGTAATAGCTAAAAGGATAATATACAGAACCTTTAACTAGACTAACTAGCCAATCAGACTAAAACTGACAAGCTTCTGGGCTTCTGGGAAGAGATGCTGCTGCAAGTTCTCAATAAAATCTGATATTTATCATAATTACAGACAACGACAAGGTCAAAGTCCGTGGTTTCAATGTAGAAACAGTCCATCACCACTTCCACATTAACTTCCCTTGAAATCTTACAAAAACTGTACTTTGCACAACTGTTCGATAACATATGCAAGTCATTCATATATAAAGTGACATCTCAAGTCTTATTTTGTTGCTTTAATATTCATCAGTATGGTTCAACAAATGAACTTTTTCATGATCATTTTTAGTATATGAGATGATAATGACAATAGTGAACTGAAGTCATTAAAACGTATTCTTTGCCCACTTTAGTGGGAATATTCTACACAAGCTTAATGGTGTGTGTTGGCATGGGTGCTGAGACTATACAGTGAAATGCCAGGAAGATGCCTGCATGTGACACCTCCTTCCTCTTCACACGTAACAAACATCTGAGGATCTCACTTCAGCATTGAAAACATTAGTCGTGGAACTATCTAGCGTTGCTACATTGCAAAAGTCAAAATAGTTCCTCTTGGCCTGGTTAACAGCCTACTCTTGCTCTAAACAACAGATAAGAGCTTACAACAGCACTACTTTCACCTCTTTGAATTTGTGCCAAGAGGCCAACCACACTGTTGTGCAAGTTAAGACTACAGCGATGCAAACAGGGAGTCAGTCTTGTGAATAATGATGTTTGCATCAGTGTTTGCACTGGACACCATACACTGGTGTCATATGCTCATCATAGAATACATCGCAAACCTTTCACAACGCCTGGCTGCTGGCTCTCAGCGCTTTCACAGAAGCAGAACCTGCTGTGTAAACAGCATGATGACTCTACATGCTGTGTTTATATAAGAGAGGGAAGTCTGAGCATCAGATTCAGCTTTGGTCTTTAGATGCTGGTCAAACACTTCACATAAATACAACACGCATCTTTAGCCATAAGAATTGTGTTGATATGTGTTGTGTTAGAGTTTCATTAAATAATAACTTAAATGTAATGACAATTAACAGTTGGTTTCAATTCAATCTGCATCCAACATTAACGGGTTAGAGCCTTTCCTTCAAACATGTTTTAGGGCGTTTTCACACCGACACTATTTGGCCCGGTTAAAACAACTCTGGTTACGTTGCGCTCCTGGTGTGGTTTGTTTCGTCCAGTGTGAAAACAGTAATCAAACTCTGGTGCGGATCAAACGAACCGTACCAAGACCCACAAGAGGAGGTGGTCTTGGTCTGCTCCCAAACTCTGGTGCGGTTCGCTTGCGGTGATGCGGTCATGCGTCAGTGATCCACCACGCAGCGTTGCCTCACGTGACCACTCTCAATACAGTTAAACAGCAGAATGGAGCCGTGACTCGGGACAGGTGAGTGACATGAGGCAGTAGATGAACGTCGCGTTTTTGGTGCGTTTACATTTACATTTGAGGCATTTAGGAGACGCTTTTATCCAAAGCAACTTACAATTAGGGGTTAGGTGCCTTGCTCAAGGGCACTTCAGTCCTGACCTGCCTGGGGATCGAACCGGCAACCTTCAGGTCACCAGGTCACCAGACCAGATCCTTAACCACTAGGCCACGGCTGCCCCCGTATTTAGGTTTGTGCCTGTGTGAAAACAAACCAAATAGAGAGGGAAACTCTCCAAGTTAAACAAACTCAGTCTGATTCGGACCAGAGAAACAAACTACCAGTGTGAAAAGGCCCGTACTTTCCACGTATCTGTGAACACATGAAATCCATCCGTTATCTTCCGCGTAATCCTGGTCGGAGTAGTGGCGTCTCCTCTACCTCTTCGCTGGGTGCAGGGTAGGGCATTATACTACCTAATCTAAACCCAAGACAGGATGCCAATCCATTGCTGGACTCCAACAAGGACCATTTAGAGTACCCACTTCACTTGACCTCCACGTTTTTGGGCTGTGGGAGGAAATCAACTGCAAACACCTTCATTGGGCATGGGGCAGGACATTACAATAAATCTTAACCATACTCATAACATTGCACCAATCCATCAGTAGGCATATGCATATACACACCAGGACAATTTATAGTACCAAATTCACCTGACCTCTATGGTTCTGACTTTGGGAGGAAACCAGAGACCCCAAAGGAAACCCAAACAGACACAGGGAGAACATGGAAACTCCACCCAGATAGAGAGTCAAACCTCTGGGGCAAATGTGAAATGATTTAAGTAAAGCCTTTGTAATGCCTTTACAGTCAACAGCTTTTACACACTTAGACTTCAACTACACACACTGGCAAGAAACGGCAGCCAATCATGTACAGCGTCTCAAAGGGAAGCAACCGTCGACCTTTAGGACTCCATCAAGGATCACCCAGGACAGAGTGCCAACCATATCTGGGCATACACGGATACTGCTGTCCTGACATATCCTCTCTCTCAAAAAAAATTTTCATTGAACAAAATTTCAGGTAAATATTCTCGTCCCCATGTGCTGCCACGGCTCTTTTCTGCTGGTTCTTATTCTTCTTCAAATGTTGAATGAGTGACGATAGATTGCCTCAACTTCCTCCAGTTTGTCCAAACCATCCAAAAACATGCTTTCACACTGCAAACGAACCGAACCCACATTCAGTTCCTCCCTCCCTCTTTTGGGAGAGCCGGAATTTGGTCCGAGGCACTTTTCGCACCTGCTGCTTTTGTTCCGGACCAAACTGAAGAGCCTGAAGGTACAGACCAAACATGGTAGATGTGAAAGCACTCTAAAGGTGTTTTTACACCTGTAGTTTGTTTCTCTGGTCCAGATCAGTTACAGAGTTTGTTTAACTTGGAGTGTTTCCACCACTATTTAGCTTGTTTTCACACAGGCACAAACCTAAATGCACCATAATGTGTCCAAACAAACCATGCAAACACGTCTCCTCTGACTGGTCAGAGCTGTCTGACCCGGGAGGTACACATGCAGAATGCCAAATTCACGCCATCTTGAAAATGCTGTACTGCTCCAGACTTTGTGAAGATGATGTGCTGCCTTCAGGTGACTGAGCAGAACAGGATGCTAATATTGTGAATATACGACGACTAATAGGGTCAGAGGCTCAAATCTGATTTTGAAGTGCCTTTTGCATCCCTCGCAACACAAACCACAATGAGCACTTGAAATCCTGAGTGACAGTAGTGCAGGAATGACACAGCAACTCTCACTGCACAGTGATGCCAGCCATGACTACAAAACAGAGCACTGCAGTGTATACCAGCATCCTTCATCACTGAATCTGTCTGTTGTGATGTAAGAGTTCTAAACTGCGACTTGACAGGGAGGCTGTTTGGAGGGTGAGATGATGCACCACCATTCCTCCTACCTCCGCATATGAAAGCCACATCACCAGTGTGGCTACATATTACTGATGCCTCCATCATTACCACAGCAACTCACGCAGACAGGTTTGTGATGCAAATCCGATGTGAACACTTGCAAATAACAGAGCAGGCAGGCAACGTCATCGAATCCGATTTTCCTGCAGTGTGAACACATCCATGTGCATGTGAATGTAGTTTTGGCTCATCCTGGTCCTGTTAGGTAGAAATGTACATGCTGAAGATGGCCTGTGAAGATGCTCCTCCTGCATAGAGAGCAGGTCTGTCGCTGAGAACTCAGATTCAGGTCTCAGAGCAGCCAGTGCTGGAGAAACCCAAAGCAGGCAATATGACAGAAGGAACTGAGATTTTATGACCTAATGATTTTCACCCTGACCAAGCGAATGCCTTAAAGTGGTCCCCTGGGATGGAGGACTGCTGCATGAAGGAGGTAAGAGAGTTTGAACAGAAGTGTGCACTGCAAAACCACCATCGTCACTCAGCTGAAGCCTTCTGATTCTGCTTTGATACTACAACATAGCAGGAGTCTATTAATTCTACAAACCGGATTCCAAAAAAGTTGGGACGC
>BRDA01075447.1:8296-21215 GCA_036984385.1 Crenuchus spilurus | reverse complement strand
GTGTTCAAATACTTATTTGCAGCAGTAACACACAAATAAATTATTAAAAAATCATACATTGTGATTTCTGGATTTTTTCTTTTAGATTGTGTCTCACAGTGGACATGCACCTAAGATGAAAATTTCAGACCCCTCCATGATTTCTAAGTGGGAGAACTTGCAAATTTGCAGAGTGTTCAAATACTTATTTTCCTCACTGTATATTATCTACTTGTCAGCAGATACAGCACTGTGTGTAGAGCAGTGTGTTCACTGTATTTGGATGGAAAATTATGCTCTACTACTCTAACATGATGCTAATACACAAGCCATGATAACTGTGCATTTAGGTGATGAAATTATGAAAAAAAAAAAGTTTTCAGTGAGTGTGTCTAAGTTTTTCTCTCTAAAGAGAAGAGAAGAGAAAATGAACCCGGCAGAAATAAAAGCCCCAGGACCCACGGCATTATGACCAAAATCCACACATTCCTGGGCACTGGGAAGAAAAAACCAGTTGAGTAAACGGTAATACAATGGCTATGTGTGTGTGTGAGTGTGTGTGTGTGCGTTGGCATTACAGTTCAGTTCAGGTTGCCCATCTGTCTGCCAGTGTAATTACAGTATTCCATCATTTGTAAATACAATTATCTCTGAGTAACGCCAGCTAGTAATGGCTAAATTAAATGTTTACTCCAATCGATGCTTTATTGACATCCATATTAAAAATGTCTATGATTAATTATCATCACATATTCCTGCCATTGTGCTTATTGGGCTTGGCTTCAGTCCTCCTGCGGCCGTTAGTCAAACTGGCAGGCTGAATTCAACCGAGAAAAAAACATTCACCCTCACTCTCACAGTCTCTTACACACACACACACACACACACACACACACACACACACACACACACACACACACACACACACACACTATTTCTCTCTTAAAGAGAAAAGAATAGAGATGAATGAATAAGTGAAGAGAACTGAAGAGAAGAGCAGAAAATTGCAGAGAAGAGAAAAGAAGAAGGGAAAAAAGATAGGAATGAAGAAGGGTAGAGAAGAGAACAGACAAGAGGAGATGCGAAAAGAAGACTGGAAATGAAATGCTACAAAAATGCTAAATTCCATAATCTAAATATCTAAAAAAGGAAAAGACATGTGAATATGATGTATCCAGTAGCATATAGCACCTGCACGTTTAAACACATGCATGAGAAGTCATATTAGAAATTTGATGTCTACTGAGATTCTGTTCATTAATAACTGCATTAGAGCTGTAATTTGGGTTGGTCTTAATTGCCAATCAGTTACTGACTCTGGATGGCTAGCTAGCACACACTCCACTTTGTTTGAAATCAGGATGCTGTCCAGAGCAAAAACACATTAAAACTGAACTGGGCATCTACTCTGTCACATCACTTAAGACTGGAGCACCAACCGCCTGCTTAGGGTTGCCAGATTGGGCTAGCAGTTCATACTCCCTGCTATATTTCTCCATTGCTTTTCTGTGCTTCATTAAAAAGTGGAAATATAAAAAAAAATGAATATGCAAGCAACAGTAATCACACAGAGTGACAATACATTCTGTCTCTACTGTCCAGCAAAGGCTTTCTAATCAGTTGCTGTGAGGATTTGATTGCACGAGAGTGTTTGTGAGGTTAGGATGTTGGATGATCGCCACCTCACCTCATCCCAACTCATCCCAAAAGTGAAGCACCTTAATTCCAGAGAACACAGTTGCACTACTCTACAGCTCATTGATGGGGGGCTTTATAGCACTATAGCCCACGCCTGGCACGAGACATGGTGCCAACAGGTTCATCTTTATCTGCTCCAAAGAGGCAGTACTTCTCTACAAAGACTAGTGTGTTTGTACATCAGTGAAGTAGCTGAATGCATTCATTAGAAAGAGTGCATACAAACATTTGGACATAGAGTGTAGATAGATATGGCTTTCACATGGTTAAAACATTCAAATATTCAGATTAATATTTGATAGAATGTAGAAGATAAGAATATTTGATAGTTCCCTAAAGAGAAGAGAGGAGATATATCCCCCATCACTCTCATGATCTCTGAAACACACACTGTTTGGCAGAGCGGTGTGTACAGTATCAGTCCATAACCCCTCACTTAACGTCAGCCTTATTGTTCGTTATGATTGATCCAAATTCATAGCCTTCATCGCACGGCTATTTGTCAACACGACCCAACCTTTCTCTCATAAATGCCACGGCTGCAAATAGAGTTCATTAGCAAAACCAATCCGCACGCTGTCAGGAATCAATTTCCATTACAGAACATTCGGCATACTGTTTTTTACCACAGGACAGAGGAAAGGGGCGGAAAAAGAAGATATGATGCTAATGGATGGAAAGATGGAAAGAGAAAGCAAGAGTGAAGGGGACAAACTGAAAGAGGAAGAACAAAGGAAGAAGGGAGAGAGATAAAGAGAACAAAATACCGTGAGAGAGATGAAGAGATTGACAGGAGGCTGCTGTCATCATTATTGGTGTTATTTATACACGCAGACTGAGTTTATGACCCTAATTATGAGCCATAAGATCCTCCTCAGGCTAAAGGCCACCCTTAAGTGCTCCTACATAAACAATTCATAAGAATCACATGACATTCATAAAGCATTCATAAAGCCTATTCCATTAGACACGCTCAATACAGAGACACCAATAAGACATTACTGTTCCCTCAATTCATAAAAAAATATTGACAAAGTGTACAGACAGGAGTTCTTCAGAGACAGACATGATGGTGCACAAGCTGCTGATTACGCTGCATGATCATATTATGTTGACAGACTAAGTGAGAACGGTTATTTAAATTTTATATAAATATATTTACCATCACTAAATGGGGTGAGATGCCCATGAGGAAGCTACTGAATGAGGCGGAACCTGCCAACACTGCCATCAAGTGGCAAAAAGGAACGTCTCACACACGTTTTGGTCAGCTGTATATCAATATTATGACCACCTACCTAATAGTGAGAATGCCCACCCTTGGCTTGGAGTGTTCACTCAGAGAATTGCTCCTGTGTTCATTATAGAGGTTAGCTGGTCTACTGTGGTGTGATGATTGCTAAGTGCCACTCACCAGTGTCACCACTCGCTTCTGGCATCAATGGCCCGTGAGGCACTACTGTTATGCCTTTGGGGTATGTATGAGGAGTCAGTTCTCAGTAGACCTTCACTACAGCAGCTCTATAACATCCCACAAAGTTAGCGGTTCACCCTTCACACCCTATTATCATGGACATCACATCCTTTGTCCGTGATGACTTTTACACTCTGCTATAACTGACTGGTGTGCTCATTATATAAACAGCAAACCCTGTCTGTGACGGCTTGGGCCGAGTTCATTCCAAATCAGATTGGTCATAATCTGAAATGACAACATGATGAAGAACAGCTCTTCGCTCAGAAACGGACACTTAATGAAAGGCTAAAGAACGAGTAATACAAACTGTGCCTCAAACTGGAGCTTCAATGAAAGCTTAAGCAACCTCACAACAGTGAAAAACAAAGTGGGCAAGGCAGGAATAGGTTCATAATTTAGCATGAAAACTAGCGTACTTATCTGGACAGATTTCTGATTTAAGTTCAATGCCCATCTCTTCTGTCCACGTGAACTCCTGTCCTGATTCGACAGTGAATTTTATTGTAACAGTTCAGAACAAATGAACATTTCCAAGTGCCACATCTGCACCACACGCTATTTAACTCGGAAGTCTTATCAGGAATATATAGAGTTACACATGGGGGAAAAAAGCTTGTCAGTGTTTGGAGCAATTTAATTACAGCATAGAGAAGCAGGTAATTTAGTGAGTACGGAGTTTGTGAATTATGATCACATTAACGTAATCCGCTTGCGTAAATGAGAATGGCTGTGTTACTGAGGTTACATTTCTTTCAGATCGTGCTCGTTAATTCCTCGTACGACTCGAGCACTTAGGTCCTAATGAGAAGTAAGAAAGCTCCATCACGCGCACACACACACACACACACACACACACACACACAGAGTAAGTGAGTGGGGGATTACAAAAGTGAATGAATAGCATTCCGTAATTAATCTGAAAGGATTTGAAATGTACCATTAATGTAAAAATATATAATGGAATAACAGCCATTTCTACACAAAACAGAAATAATCCACTGGGATAGATCAATCAGCAGTCAGGTTTACAGCCTGTTTGTCTGCCTGTTTGTTTATATTTGTAGTGAATCTGAAACATTCACATGCTCACTCACATTTCACAGGCTGTGGAGTCTCCACAAGGGGGAACATTTAGCACGCAAATAGCTTTTGGAATCAATGATAGAGTCCATCTTAAAGTGTAGCGCTTTCACACTCAACACGGCACTGTACTGACATGCCTGAGAGAAGTCAGGCTTTGCATCATTTAGACTTGCAGACATTAAATGGTATTTCACCATGAAGGGTACAATACCTTTCCATTACAAAGAATCATGTCCAAAAAGTACAACCACAACAGTTAAAAGAAGCTGTAAAAACAACCTTCCACTATGGTTACATCAATTAACAGTACATAAGACTGTAATAAGCATTATTAAATGTTTACGCAATGTTACTGATTCTGTTTTTGCAGTTATCAAATTATGAAGAGAATGTAAATACACTGTTTCTGTAGAACATCTCTCTGTTTCTCTGTTTGAGTCTTTAGGCATCATAATGACTTCATAATTCTGTGATTATAATTTTAATTATGTAAATTATATCAGAAATCATTGCATTTACTAATGATATATTAACAGTTACTCCCTTTTAAGCAAATAAGATGTATCTATGCTTTTCTTTTTTGAGATAAAAATACACTTTCCTGCATTCATTTACATAAGTCAACATTGACAGCAGGGACTTGAAAGCAGGAAAATGTCATTTACTGTTGTCATCAATTCTCATTTTAATTGCAAAGAGAATGAACAAAACATCATCATGAATGGTGATCAACTCCCCTGAGAGTTTATCAAACGGTAGATGAAGCAGAGGTATTTGTTTGTTGGTTTTGTTGGTTTTCAGATTTTAGGGCTCCACTGGAACATTGCTGTAAAGCATAGAAACAAACACTTTGGTGGCGAATGACAGTTCGAGGGTGGGAGTATTATAATGATGAGGAGAAATTAAAACTAGAACCCTCTCATTCCATAAAATACAAGAAAACTTACCCTTAAAAGGCATAGAGCCCCTGGTAGTGTATTAGAAGTGTAAAGTTAACAATGATGATGGATGACAAAAATAGAGGCAACCAGATAACAAAAAGGAAGAAGGTATGGACCCAATGTTTATATATGAACAGATGTTTGAAGACAAATGTTGAGTTCATTTGGATATCATTCCAGAGAGTCATCACCAGTTAGAGACAACAATCTGTTAAATGTAACCAGTTGAGGGGTGGAGCACACAAATTTTACTTTCACTTTCAAAAAACATTTAAGGCTGGTGTGAACATTTTTGAGGGCTCCACCCCTAATGGAGACCCTGGGCACAGCATAGTGATAAATCTAGTCAGGCAGGGTCATTTGGACATGCTCATAACTGTCTCTGCATTCGGTTGCCAGATATCATAACACAGATCCCACAAAAAAACAAAGAAATACCCATTTGATTTGTACTGCTGTGAATATGGGAGATTAACAAGATACATTACCAAATAACACAGTGGGAGCAAAGGATAAAAATAGAGAGCTATGCTCTAGAAATAAAGTGCATCCAGACTGACAGACAAAAAAAGATCCTCATAAACATTAAGCAAACATTTTACAATTGCTAAAGTTATATATTAATTTATATTAACTAAATATACTTCATTTAGCTAAACTAAAATAAATAAATAAATAAACTTAAAAATATACTTTATTTAGTAGAGTTCATTAGAAATAAAGTCCAAACATGAATTTTAAAGCTGATTTATACTGAAAGCTTTAACTTTTAGGCGTATGTTTTTTTTTGTTGTTGTTTTTGTTTTTTTAATACAGAGCAAATGTGTTCATTTCTAATGAAATCTAACCTTAGTCACAGTAATCTGACCTGCTACTCTCTGGAACCACATATTTGGACCAATTTCAACAAATGTAACTCCACTGTGGATCACTATGACTGCAGGTTGCTAAGCAACACTTTTCCGCCTGTACTCTGCCCAAATAATTTGAGAGGAAAATGTGAAGAAAAATGTGCTAATAAGGATAAAAATGTATCCATTCAAGATGATAAGAGCATCTCATATTCTGACGACTCTATGTCCAAAGCACAGTTCCTGGAGGCTGAAAATTTTCAAAAAGTCTTAAATTTTGTAGCTGTTAAAGGCTCCAGTGTGAAATTTTGTAAGTGTGGATTTACAGCTATGAAGGTGTTAAAACTGCAGAGAATTTAATACTGAAAATGGCCTTTTCTCAGCCTGTCTTTATCTGCCTGCACTACTAGCGAATAAGGTCACTGCGACATATGCATGAATATTTACACTGTTGTGAAAAATATTAGAATCATACAGAACAAAATGACAGTCTGCTTTTATTTATTTCTTTTCTTACTTATTTACTGACTGATTAATTGACTGATTGATTAAACCAATGGAACCAGCACCACACCCATTAGCAGGCCACTATTATGTCAGGGTCACTGCTGATCTGTAATTGGTCCACATCTGGTCTGATGTAGTCTGTGGTAGTCTCTTTCCATTGTAGAATGAGGCTGGGAGAGTAACATTTTGTGTAGTAACAGATGAACTACAGTCTTTAATTGCTATTTGGGGCATTATGATGTGAGGATCATCTCCTAATCTAGGATCTAATAGTGTTTACTGAAGTTATTTATATCTAAATATATTCTATTTTAATGCATTAGTTTTGATTAAAGATGTTCATGGACCAATATGTCATATTCTAGTGATGAATAATGTTTGCTGATGTTGTTTGTGAACTATTATCCTTTATTCTAGTAATTAATAGTGTTGTTTATAAACAAACATCTATTCTAGTGTACAGAGTATTTATTGAGTATGTTCGTGGAATATTGTCATATGTACTAGCGACTAGTAATGTGTATTGAGGTTGTTTATGGACTAATATCTCCTATTTAAGTGTGTTTACAATACTCCTATGACCCATGATGCAAACTGTGCTAAACTTCAGGCAGAGTAAACTGTAGATTTTGTCATGGTCTCCAAATGGCTCCAAAAGATCTTCTGAAGATTGTGTTGTCATGGAGACTTCTCAGCGACCCCAAACTTTTGAGCAGTAGTGTTTCAACGTGAGCGTAGACACGCACACACAATGTTTGTTATTCTGATGTCTTTATTGTTGCTGTGGTCATTTAAACTGGCCTAATTTCCTACTTTAAGGGAAAGCCTAATTTCAGCTTTAGCTTTTAGCAGTCTGAAGTCACTAATTATGAGCAGCAATGAAGAGAATATAGTGTGATTGTGTGTGTGTGTGTGTGTGTGTGTGTTGTGCCTTAGTAAACAGGCAGAGAAGCAACTCAGATTCCCTTAGAAGACCTCCTTCTCATTAAAGAGGCACTCCAAATAAATAACTCTGCAAGTCCTCATACGCCCCCCGACACAGGCACACACACACACAGACACACACACACACACTTCAAAAACACTGCACACACTTAATTATACACCAATCAGTCCTTTAGATAGATCAAGAATAAGACAAACACAGACCAACATCAAGAAAATGAGAGAAAAAATGGGCACTAATTTTCCTAAAAGCTCAATTAAAGCATTTAGGAAAGGAAAAAAGAATAAAAAGTGAAAGATAAACAAAGAGAGAAAGAGAAGAGAAAAGAAAAGACTGAAATATGAGCAAACCTCTTTATTCCTTTTCTTCACAGCTTTGATAGAAACAAACTGACGTTAAAACAGCATACATCAGTGTGGCAGTACAATGAACTCAGCTTCATTTTCAGAACACATACGTAATTTCAGACGTGCTGTTCCTCTGTAGTTTTTCAACTATACTAGCACTTAAGACCTCTACAGTTCTCTGTAGATTGACTATGCTGGTCTAATTGAGTGATGCATTTATTTTTCTGTGATGCTAATTTGTATAAAATTACACAGATGGACAATTATCAATTATTGTCTCTGAGATCTGAACAAAGTGTACAATTTACAGACAAAATGCCTCTATAATAAACTATATAATTAGTTATTATTATTATAAAGTGCCTTCTTTAAACATATGATCTTGAAATGTATTATTGCACATTCACGCTTACAGCATTACACAGTATATAAGGCAATTTGGTCCATATTTTGCAGATACACTCATAACATTAAACCAGTACAACTAGAATACAGGATTGTACACTGCAACTCATATATCCCTTTAAACAGAGCAGTAACATTTTCAACCACTTCAAATTCTAATAAAATATCTCTTTAATCTCTCATTGGAAAATGCAGATTTTTAACTGCTGCTATTCACAGCATTCAGTTACATTATAAAAACACTTTAAGTCACTACTGTGAGCACCATGTATGTTTATATCTCAAAAACATTAGAATAAGGTGAACACGTTCATTTTGCTCAGAATTCAATTAAAAAATGTAAACTTTATACATATATATATATATATATATATATATATATATATATATATATATATATATTTATTTATTTATTTATTTATTTATTTATTTATTTTTTATGTTGATACTGTTTGTATAATAATTTACAGAAACTCAAAATGAAATGTTCAAATAATTTGGGATTCTGGATTTCTGATTTTCAGGAGCTATAAGACATAAAACAGTAAACCTTGAAAAGGCTTGAAATATCACTTTAGATGTAATGAAGAAAAGTGTAAACGTTTACCTTTTTGAATTAGACAGAAATAGTTTCTGACATGCAAACAAAACTAGATGATGTTTCAGACACAAGTAATTTGGTCATAATGTTCAGTGCAGAGAGGAAGTGTTTTCTTATTAACCTTTAGCAGAGGTGGGTAGAGCAACCAGAAACTGAACTCAGGTAACAACCACACATGCGTATTAGCACTTATTATTATAAGAATTATCTGGTCTGCTTGCTTTTTTCATTATTAGTATTATAGGATTAATTAATTTGTGTGTATGTGTGTGTGTGTGTGTGCGTGTGAGTTTGTGTGTGAGTGCAAGTGTTCAACTGCCTTTGCCATTTGCAAACATGACTGGAATAAAACAATACGTAATCAAGATGATCTCATAACAAAGCTTCCACTGGACAGCTGAGTGGAGCTTTCTGTCTTCAGTCAATGGCAGTTGTATAGGGTTCAGGTTGGGTGACATATTGTATGTCCAGCTGAGAACATTTTACATTTTGGTCTCCAAATTTGTTTGAGGAGCTGTTTCGGGTCACGGTCTTGCTGGAAGGTGAAGCTTCATCCACTGAGTTCTGAAGCATTCTGTTGGACCACCGTAGTCAAGATCCTTCTGTAAAGTTCACCCTGCTGCTGCCGTCAGACGTGTCATCAATAAAGACGAGAGATCTAGATCCACTGGCAGTCATACAGGTCATGTTTCAAAGATGAGAGGGTTTGCTTTGGATCATGATCACTCCAACACTTTCCTCATTCTGTCATTCTGGCAGAAGCTCAGCTTCATCTAATCTGTCCAGAACGTTTTTTGTGTGTATTTTTTAGCAAACTGTGGCCTGTCATTTTAGTTCTTGAGGCTTAGTGGTTTGCATCTTGTGTTAAACTAGCTGAGATCATGCTGGGACATTTTATGGTCATCATTTACTCATTTGTTTCTAAACAAGATAGCGGGTAGCTGTGGCCAGGTGGCAATGGATCAGGTCTTGTGAACGGAAGGTTGCTGGTTCAATCCACTGGCAGGACATGGCTTGAAGGAAGGCCCCTAACCCCTAAAAAGCTCCCTGTTAATAGGGGCTGCCTAATGCTTTGGGTATATGTGCTCACTGTTCACTAGTGTGTGTATGTGTGTTTCAGTGCATGATTTGGTTTAATTCAGAGGTCAAATTCCTCTGTGTGACAGCACTGGTCTATGATTGTGCACTTTTACTAATCTGCATTTGTGCACTTTTTTCACTATTATTTCCACAATTCATTTCTATGGCTTACCAGGTGAGTTGATGCTCTAGCTGCTATGTTTGCTTCTAAACAATTAGCAAAACAGAAGATAATGAAGGTCAATATTATGGTGAAGTGTGATTGAAACACATTTGCCAAATAAAAACTGTAATTGCAAATAAAAAAGATGATTTTGACCAATTAGAGCATTGAAATATGAATGTTGCAGCTGAATAATGAATAAAAGCAGGTTTTATATTATCAACAAGGCAAAACATATATGTGTGTGTGTGTGTGTGTGTGTACTAAATAGAACATAAGATGCCTGTCATTAACATTTCAAATGACATGATGTGTATATGTATGTAATATTTAATACAGCAGCGAGAAGCTACTCAACATATTTCTCAGTATTGTTCCTTAGATGTGAAAGGAAGATTCAGTCTCTTCCACAGAACTAATGACAATGTGCTTTATTGTAATACGACAGCTGGATGGAAACCTGATTACTGTCTCCAACACTAACAACTCTTAGTAATGGAAAATGTTCAGCAATGGAGAACTAACTACAAACCTGCCCAGACAGCTTGTTATCAGAAGCAGCAGAAAGCTCCACTGAAGTCCATCTACAGAGCGTTTCCTCAAGTTCTACGAGTTCCAAGAAGCTAAAAATAGATTGGATGAACAGGAGGACAAAAGCGCAGGCCTACAGGGTGAAAATCTCTCCCTCTCTTTCTCTCTCTCTCTCTCTTTCTCTCTGTCTCTCTCTCTCTCTCTCTGTCTCTCTCGCTCTCGCCCATTGCTCTCTGAAGTAGACATCTGAAGGCTGGCCAGCGGACTTACACGTCTCAGGGTACACAGAGAGAGAGACTTCGCCATATGCTGCTGGTGTTCCTCTCTGTCTCTATTCCTCTCTCTCTCCCTCTATCTGTGTCTCTCCCCAGGCAGTCTGCTGTAAACCTGCGATGATGCGTACGGCATCATCACCCTTTAACTAAAAGCTGAACCATCTGTCAGAAAGAACAGTAGGGCTCTGTGAACTGTACATGACTTGAACTGCACTAAGACACAGCTGAAAATGTGAGACTGAGTCAGTGCCGAGATACATAGATATATAGATAGACAAATAGATAGATAGAGAGAGAGAGAGAGAGAGGGAGAGAGAGAGAGAGAGAGAGAGACAGAGAGAGAGAGAGAATATGCCATGTTGACTGGCACAGTAGTTCAAGAATGCCATAGCCATGATGCCAACTCTAACTTAGTCATTTGTATTGTAATGTACATTACATGGTTTGCATATAGTACATAATTACTGTACACATTATATATATATATATATATATATATATATATATATATATACACAGTATATTGTAGTACAGCACATGCACAGTTACACACATAATTTTTAATATATAATATAACATAGTTAAATAAACAATACTGCATATAATCAATAGCACAACCCATAGCTTTATAAATATACACAGACAGAAAACAATAATTGTAGAACTACAAAGTGCACCCATATGGTCACTAGAGCTGATAAAATGGACAATGAGTGCAGATACAATAAGGTATTGTTAATGCTAAAGGGGATTAGTGTACATAGCCATAATAATACTGCTAATACTGCACTGATGTATGATAAACAATGCTTTGGCATTTAAATATCGGCATGTCAGTTCCGCTGTTGTTTCTGGTGGCCTGTACCCAGCTGGAGTTGTCCCTGGAAATGTCCCCATTTTTAACTGTGAATTAAAACACACCAGAAAGCCCTAACAAAGACCTGGCAGCAGAGCAGATGGGCAGATGTCTCACATTGTGCTTGTTTTCGTCAACAGAGGAGGCTGGCTGCTGCAGTCTATTAACTACTTTCACTACATGCTCACCTTGTTTTAAACAATCCTGCTCTGTAAAATTTGACCAGAAGCTAACAAGTGTCAAATGAGTCCACAGCATCACCACAAATGTATTTTTAAGATATAAGGTAACCCATGGATCAGGACTGGACTACCAGAGGATTTACATGTTGTTTACATACTTGAATGTAAACTATCAACACTGTTTCATAGTTCAGCACAGTTCCACTGTCACGCTCCCCAGATACTCGTGTACGTATGTTCTACTGTGTTCCGACTATATTCAAACTCCCTAAAATCCCTGGAGTGATCCCACTAATGATGTAAGCTGTTTAGCGTACTTATAGAGACTTCATGCTTCCCATTGTTCTTTGCTTGGTATTGTTGTGCTTTACATGCAATCACAAAGCTGATCTTCCTGTTTTTGATTATCCTAGCCTGTATCAGAATCTAACTTCTTAGTCTTTCTGGTTCTATGTTCTACCTGTTTTAGTATTTCTAATTGATATCTATTAGTGTTATATCCTAGTATAAATCTTAGCCTGTTGTCCTAGTTTGTGCTTCATGTAGCCTTTCCATCTCTTATCATTTCTTTCAGATGTTGTGGTAGTCTTATATGTCATATTTTATTCCACTGGCATAAATACTTTACTTTCGGAAAAAAGGAGGACACCAGTTAATGATAAAGTTTATTAATACCTTGTTTTGTCCGATTATGTAAGATTATTTATTAATAATCTTAATAGATGATTTGTTTTATCTACCTTTCCGATGTACTTCGTGTTTGATCCTGTTGTCCGATTCTAAATATGATCCTATATTGTGATTATCTATAGTTAATCTTTATGATTTTGTTCATCTTGTATCTTGGTCTTTCTGATTCTTCAATCTAAGACTATGTCCGATCCTATTAGTTTTTGTCCTTCTAGTCGAAACACTAACGTACATTTCGTGTTGTTATGGTTCGTTTCTTGTTACCCTTCGTACTTCAGAGATATTCATGCGATTTGTCGAATGTAGT
>BRDA01075446.1:0-11990 GCA_036984385.1 Crenuchus spilurus | reverse complement strand
AGTCTCTATGAGTTATTTTTAGTTAAGTTACCGTTAATGTGTGTCTTAGTCAGTTATTCTGCCTTATTTATAGAACCGGCCCTCCGTCTGCTTCTCTGTGTGTGAGTCTGCGCGCACGCTGCGATAATAGTTATTATAATATATTACAGTTAGTTAAAATAATCCATTGTATTTTATTTCATTAGATAACAGGGAAATGAAAAATTTTATTGGCCGACTGCAGTGTTTTTACGATGCTGGCCACTGCAAAAGCCATGATTTGCATCACAAAAACGACCGGCCATTGGTATTGACAGTGAAGTGTACTGATTTGGGATCACGTCATTGGAAGCATGCAAAATTTGAATGATTCTAGGCCAGACTAGGGTGTTTGGCGCGTTTTTTTGTGTTAAAAATAAATAAATAAATTTAAAAAAAAAAATTACTTGGCCTTACATTAAAAGTGATGGAGAGAGAGCACCATCTACCCACCCAGTAAGAGCACTGACAATTTTGCTCTCTCAGGGCTTCAGGGGCTGATGGTAAGCCGCATGACTAAGATTTGAACAACCTCGCGATTCTCATATTATAGTACCAGCACCTTAGTCCTCTGACCACTTGGAGCCCCCTGATGCTGTTCATTTTAAATGATTAGTGGACAAACCTGTTGTGGTTGCGGTCAGTGCCTAGTGGGGTTCTCCTCAACACCAGCTTGGCTTTAGCAAGTCCTTCATGGAAAGCTCGCTCTGCTGCCACCTTTTGCTTCCGAATCCGCTCCTCTTCAGCCTCCTTCTCCATCCGCTCTACACCCAGATACATGAAAGCATACAAAAGATAAAGCACATCATTTAATCACACCATCACACCTCAAAAATAAGAATGTCCTGAAAGTTTATTTTTGTACACAACTTTTTTACAAATGTTTTAAAAAGTATTTACTTCATGACATTTACATCAATAGTGGTTGCCATGATTTGGTTTTACAAACAATTTGCTTATTTATAGTGTAAACTGTGAGAATCCTGCTGTGGGCCATCACAATGAAACTGCAGCCTGGACTGGTTGTCATTGACTGTCAACATGACTTTATGGACGCTGCAGACAGAATGTCCTTCACCCACAAAATTACATAAGCTGCCTATTTTCTGAAGTATAGGCCAGATTTTCACATGAAAATCACTAGCGCGTGTGTGTTGTTTCTACAAACTCTCTTTCCCAGCGTTTTCATTGTTTAGTTTTATTCAGCTCACCTTTATTCTGTCGTTCTTGCTCTTCCTTCTCCTTCTTGGCCTGAAGAGACATCAGTCTACGGCTCTTCACTGTGCTGATCATGTCCTCTTCCTCTGTCGCACCTTTTGTCGGCTCCTTCTTGGTGCTCCCCTCCTTCTTCTTCTCTGCTTTAGCACCTGTGTCCTCTGCCTTGGTGTTGGCACCAGAGCTCCCTGCAGCCAGCATCTGCTCTTTGAGCTTCTGTTTCTCCGCTTTCTGGCGAATGTTGGCCTCTTTGAGAGTGGCAAGCCGTTCTTTCCAGAGGCCGGCTGCACGCTGCTGCATGGCTTCCACATGATCCTCCACAGAGTAGGTCATAAGTATGCGGTGGCACAGAGCAATCAACAGACTTACTTTCTCCGGGGGAGTCAACTCAAACACTTCAGCAGTCTCCAGACGCTCTAGAAACTCACTGCTGACCACATCATCAAAGCCTGCACCTGCAGACCACAATTCTGAGCTGACTGTGCTCTCGTCGCACTGCGAATCCGATGGCCGCAGGCACAGCCGCACAAGCTCCGACACAGAGTGCATGGTCAGCGGGATCTCGGAAAGTGGCATGTCCAGCTCGCTGTAGGCTTCCGCTAGCTCATCCTGCAGCAGTGTCTGGAGCAGTATCACCAGAACACGATTCAGGTAGAGGAAGCCACGCTTGTCTGCAGCTAGTGCCTCAGTCAGAACTTGGACTACGATTGGATACTGGTCATCAGGCATCAAGAGGCCCGAAAAGCAGCTGAGAAAGTCTGCCACCATGGCGATGTCACCAAACAGAGCATTTGGCAGGCCCTCAGGCATGTCAACCAATCGGAATGTGGGCAGGTTCTTCCCATTAATCTCCTGGTCCTCGTAACGCCGCTGCTGCTCACGCCGGATCTGCAACTCCTTCTCACGCCGCTCTTTAGCCTTCTCTCTTAGCTTTTCTTTCAGTTCCTCTCGCTTCTTACGCATCACTTCTTGCTTCTCCTCCTCACTCATAAGTGCCCAACGTCTCTTCTCCTCTAGCCGCTCCCAGCGCTTCTCCACCATCTCCTTCAGTTCCTCAGGAAGGCACCCACGATCCTCTGCTGTCAGTGTTTTTGCTGCCCTGGTGACCATTGCTGACATAGCGTTCTTCTTGTCTTCTTTACCCTTGTTCTCCTTATAGAAGCGCAACAGATGTAGGGCCATCGGAGGCAAAGGCTTGCCTAGTTTTGGGGTGCCCATCCCGGAGCTCCTTGCTCTCTTCTTAGGACTGTCTTTACCAGAAGGACTCTTTGCCAAATCAAGCAGTGTCATTTGCTTCATTCTAGGCTTCTTAGCACCCTTCTCGTCTTTTTTGGAGGATTTCTGGCTGTTTGGCGTCTTTGATCCACTGCTCTTTTGTCTCTTCTTGCTCTCAGATTTCCTAGGTGCTCCCGAGTTTTTCATTTTCAGTGGAGAGCCGTTAACTTTCTTCACCTAAAAATTCACACACAAAACTCATCAATGCCATTAAGATTAACATGGTATAAATGAAATGTGGCGAGTATAAGCAACACACACACACACACACACCAAAAAACCTGCCTGCATATTTGCCCACAAGGTTGGGCTCAGAGGCATGTTTTGGGAGTCTCTATTTTTCTTCTTTTTCTCCTTATCGCCTTTCTCGTCCATCACTGATCCTGATTCCGAAGTCTTCCGCTTCTTGTTGGGTTTTCCCTCTGGAGAGCTAAGACTCTTTCTCTTGGATGAAGGATTTTCTGCCAAAAACTGCATGTATATAATACATTATTATGTACCTTTTCTTTGATGTCTTAGAATGGAGCATTTGTTTACATACAGTGAAACTAGAAGACGGGCTTCTGTACTCAGATGTTTATGAGACGAGCATAAATGGCACAATACCTTATGTGGATCTAAGAGGAAGTCGCTGAATTTGCTGGGCAGGTTGTATTTTTTCACCAATTCATCCTCCACAACCCAGGGGGCGCTCTCTCCCATTCCAAGCCTCAAAGCATAGTGTCTGATGAAGTAGCGCATAATCTCTTTATTTGGGGGTCTCTCTGTTCTAAACAAGCTGTCAGCAGGGACATCGCTGATCACCTTATCCTCACTGAGGAGCTTCACGTCATATTTGTGAGGCAGAAATTTAGGCATCACCCACTTCTTCTTCTCCTCCTTCATACTGGTGGGGAGCTTTCTGGGTGAGCGGCGTGCTCGATCACCTACTGGGGGCAAAAATAGATTTAATGTCGTAAGGCACTTTCTGAGGTCTGGGAAGCTACTATGACTTGTAAGAAAACAGCGAAGACTTACAGAGGCTGTCTCTTTTGTTATCATCCTCTTTGGGCTGCTCCTTCTTCTGATTTTCCTGGCTGGCATTCTCCTTATCACTGGAAGGAGAATCACACGCTCCCTCCATCTTTTTCTCTGCCTGTTCCTCCTGAGCCTTTTCCAGAGGTTGGATCTTCACGATCTTCACCCTTAAACTTTTATCCTTACCAACCTGACAGAGACAATGTAAGACAAGAAAGATGGCAGGAAAAATCATTTCCCATTTCCCGTCACTGTTTAAAATCAAAATCACTTTCCATACCGGTGCAATATTTTCTAAGTTAATTTATTAGTTGCATAACCTATATTAGAAACAACACAGCAAATGTTTTACTGCTCAACACTCATTTGAATACTCCGTTATTCTCAACATCACTTTCCCTGCTTCTATGTTCCGGCCTCTCAATAACACCAAAGGACCAGAACAGCAAAATAATCAGCTAGAATAATGACGTTAGACAGTAATCATAAAACCTGTAGTTGTACAGAGCCATTCTGAATTCCCAAATAGATGCAGTTTTACATCCTGTAAAAACCTACTGTCCTCTGTGCCATATCTTCTGTTATCTTGAGCAACTTTCACAAGCAACTTCTTTCCCTAAAATCTAGACTTTTACATTGAGTAACCGCAGGAAATTGCATCATCAGTGGCAACTGTCCATCTCCAGTTAAAATTCTTACCAGGAAGTCACACTCCTCCCCCACGGCATACTTGGTAAGGATCTCCACCCAGGCTAGATCCACCAGTTTGTCCAAGGACACAGTGTTATGGTGCACAATCTCTAAAACTGGCTTCTCAAACCACACTGGGTATTCCTCCTGTAGCCTGGGAAAGTGCAAAAACAAAACATTTCAAATCTTTACATATCAGGGAAATGTTAAAGAAGGGTCAACAATTTACATGAACGTGGATTTTTAACAGCAAGTTGACACCTTTCTATCCCAGAATTCTACAGATTATCTGTGTACAATCAGACTGTTATTTTTTCAGCGAATCCCAGCCCTAATTAGACTAATCCCCGAATGAAGTTGTTATGGAAACTAAATAAAATGGATACATTGATAAACCAAAATGTGAATTCTGTTTAGTCCCAGTAGAGGGAGCTATGTAAAACATGACCACAGTAATCCTGTCAACGTTCAAGGCTCAATGACAGTCTCCACAGTCTTCATTGCAAACATGTGTACATGAGTTACACAAGTATGAATGTATCATGTTTCAACGGCTGTGTAAGTGACCTATATGACTGTGCCGTGTTTCATGTGCACACTCATGTACCAACATCACTTCTGATGGGGAGATATTTCCATCATAGGTCACTTTTATTTACAATCTGTACACAAATTGAAACAGCTGATAAAGTCAATAAGAAGGGGAATGTGGGGTCGAGTGACTGCACTGAAAAAGAGTGACATGGGATGCTGCTAGACTTCAAATTTTGACAATAAGAATGCTCACACTGATGTATAGGTAAACAGGCACAAAACAGATGAGGTGGGTGGTTATGGAAAGAGGTACCAGTCTCTCTATGGAAAAGTTGTTGCCACTAAATTATAAAGGTAGTTTCAACATCATCAAAAATGACAAGAAACAATGTCCCAAAGATATCAAAATATGACACCTGGGTGCATTCTATCAAAGTTAATGGGCAGAGGTTTTAACTCATGAGCACCAAATGTTAACAACCTGAGTTGTTAGTACCAGCTGACAACAGAGTGATCAAGAGGAGAGAGTAATGATGGCCCTTGATCTAGCAGCCCACTAGCCAGGCCAGTGTAATCCTTATGCCCCACCTGTGGTGCATTTCTTTTGATCAGCCAATACAGATAGTACGGCTTTATGATGCTCAACAGGTGCTATTGAAAGTTTGAATTATGTAATATTTACTAAACCCCAAGAGTGACTGATGCTGAGATTTAAGCACTAATGTACAGAATGTATATCACAAATAACTTAGGGCTAGTACTAGTAGAGGCTCAAAATTAAGGATAAAGATTCAGATACCAGTAAAAAGAAAAAAAGGTTATCAACACATTCCTACCACGTAGTCAGATTTCCAATGACTCTGATTCTTAAAGCTGAAAGTGTGTTTGCACATTTACTCATACGCTTGTGTTACTCACAGCTCAGTAACTTCCTGTTCTTCCTCCCAGGCCTCCTTGTGCGTGAGCTGGCTGCTACCAGTGCTTTTGCACGTCCAGATACGCTCATCATATCTCTGCAATCGTGCCTCAAACTCTCTGAGCAGCTCAATTAAGGACAAAAACAGCAAAAAGCATACATAGCGCTCTTTCTACAAGATACACAGCTCACAACTTGTTAGCACTTTATCTTACCATGGATAATTTCCTATTATAGGAAGATGAGTACAAAACTGCTGCTTGGATTAAGAGAAAATATTAACCCACTAACATTAAAAAAATAAAATAAATAATAATAATATAAAAAAAAAAAAAACAAAGTAACCAGGGCAGGAGCACACTTGCCATTGCATTCAGTCAAACCTAATCAGACTGAGCGCTATTCCCAAGGCTTGTCAGTAAGAGCCCTCATTCATAATTAATGTCAGCGTGTACCAGAAGACCTCAATAATTAAAAGGTGCAGCACCAATTAAAGCCCTAACACGGGCATATTTCTGGATATAACATGGCAGGTTTACAAATTGCTTTGGATAAAGTGACATTTACATGAAAATGTGATATATATACACACACACACACAATGTTATACCTATTTGGCACACTTAAAGAAACATGTCTGGTAGAGGAAAAATACAACATTCACCTTTGTCTGTTCTAATGATTTTGTTTCACAAGTAAAACAATGGATAATCAGTATTACTAGTACTATTACTACTAGCAATCCCAAGACCAACACTAAACACCAAACAGCTGAGAGGTACACTCCTGCACTGCCTGATTGTACATGTTCAACAGACTCAAAAAGCTAAAATCAGTAGAAAAAAAAAACTAACAGGTTACATGCATCAATCACATGGCAGTCACCATGGCTGTTCATAGCTGCAAAGGTTTTCCCTGAAAAATACAAAAGAGCCTGTTGCTCTTCATCTGTGCAAAAATTAGTACAGGATGCAAAGTGATGCAACTATCTGAATGACAGAAAATGTGAGCCAGCAGAGGGATAAATGTTACTACATCATTACCCAGACAGTTTAATGACAGAACAGGACGAGGATTATTAAAATCATTATTGATTCCTTGCATCCTGGCACACTTCAACTTCTACACTCCGGCAGATGCTACAGAGCCCTGTATACTAAAACTAATTTATAATGAACGCTGTTAACTGTCAGAGAAAACAGAAGTAGCTATGGTCCTAGCATATATTGGTGGTCAGCAATAATTGAGGCATACGTGACCAGAAACTAATTCCTTGTGTGTATCAATAAATCTGATTCTGCTGAAGCCAACCACAATGCCTACAGAGCCGAGTAAGAAAGCACCTCTATCACCTGACACTGGTCACAAGAAAACTAAACAGTCAACAAGCCATTAGGGACTCGACTGGGTCAAGTACACGGACGCTACACCGCCAGGTTAGCGTGTGGTTGCCGGGTCTCACAGGCTTGTCTCGTGGCAGACCGGCGTGGAAACGCGGGTTAGCAAGAAGCGAGCCGGCTGCTAGCGCACTAACATTACCTAACCTCACTTGAAACTAAAAGTAGCGCCGACTTTAAAGCCGATGTCTGTCTCCCTCCATTACATCCATAATCCTCTTGAACGCTCGACCTTTTGAAATAATGCCAGCTCTTGATGACTTTAGCCGGTTAGCATCAACCATATAGCGTCACTTAGGGATAAGCTAGCTAGCGAATGCTACACCAGAGGAAAACAAATGACACAAAAATGCACAAAAGTCGGGTGAGACAGTGTTTAAAACAATGTCGTTATCTGACCAGGGTGAACATGGTGTGTTAAGGCTGTATTTTTTTCATCTGACGTGTCGCCTGTGTGGCTCTGGCTGCTCGCAGAGAAAGGATACTCTTTGTTCCTGAAGGCCTCTTTGGTGTGCTCGATGGTGTAGACCTGCTCGTCGGGGCCCGGCGGCTCAGCCAGCGGCTTCGCCAGCGGATAAGGTTTCCGGCCCAGCAGCGGTGCCATCCTTCACTTACGGGCGGCGACGAATTGGTAGTCAAATCTCCTTCTTTGCTCTAGACGCGTTAACGTACTAGCCCGACCATGAACTCCGGGATCCCAACGAGACCACAAAGCGATTTTCCTCCACGTTCCCCCCGATAGACACTCAACGCTCAGCTAGCATTGGGCTAGGCTAAGCTAGCTGTGCTAGCTGCTAACAAAACAATAACAAGACACTTCAGCGTTAGTAGTCGCTTCGCCTTGAAACACTGAGCCAAAGAGCCGGTTGCAGCATAGCCAGCCACCAATTTTCTTGGTGTAAGAGAAGAGAAAGGTGTCTTGGTATGAAGCTGCAGGGAAACTTATGAAAGCCGGGACAGAGGTGAGACCGACGGCTCTCAAGTCGCGGGAAACCAGAGGCGCCCGTCCGGGGGCGTATGGCGCGCTTTCTGAACCGTCCCACAATGCTCCTGGTCTTTCTTAACAAGCTGACGAACACTGTCTTTACGTAGAAGTGCACCAACGCTTGACACCCTCAACCACTGTTCTGAGATCTATCAGCTACGAAGAACAAATAAGCCTGGTTGAAAAATGGCGGGAGATCCTACTCCACCGGCAACATTCCGCTCGACCCCAAAAACTCCGTTACCCCGGCAGCAAGTGGCGTCGTAGCTTTATGGCCCGCCCAACTCGAGCACTCATTGGCTTCTGAAATACCGCGCCCGTAGCAGAGCAATCCTATTGGCCGGCTCAGCTGTCTATAATATCTTCGTGTGAGCAACACCCCAGAGAGAAAATAGAGCCGAAAACAGCGTTAGGTTGGAAAGAAAGGGTAAAGGGCAGCTGCTGATATATACAGTATATAAAAACAAATATTAAAATAAATGACACACAGTGACACAACCTGGCACAGCCCAGTTATGAGCAGAAACAGACGTGATATACAATGGAGCCGAAATGTCTGTTTAAAGTGCACTGAAAGACAGAAACAATAGAACAGACACGCGGACCAGCTCTGCCGCCACTGTACGTGTCAAATCAAAACCAGCCTCTCAGCCAGGCAATATATCGTTCTTATCAGTTACCGCGATACTGCCGTTATTATTTATACGTTTGATACATGATTAGCATTATGACTATTATGACCATGAAATAGTGGTAGCGCTGCACATATATAAGTTTGTAAGGATAATGACATTTTTAAACAAATTTTGGTCTTTAACTCACCAACTGATGATTTTTGGCTTTTTTTAAAAAACAAGCCAATAAAATAATAATAATAATAAAACTATTAAAGCTGTAAAAAGCCATGCCATTATTTATTGCATTATTACAACATAAATATTCTTTCGATATATACAATACCAGTCAAAATTTGGACACACTTTCTAGGCATTCAGTGGTTTTTCATGATTTGAAAATGGACTGCATTGTAGATTAATACTAAAATACTAAAGTCATCCAAACTATGAAGAAATACATATGTAATTATTTAGTAAACAAACAAGTGTTAAACAAACCAGAATATGTTTATATTTTACATTCTTCACAGTAGGCACCTAAAGCTTTCTTGGCATTTTCTCAGTCAGCTTTATGAGGTAGTCACCTGGAATGGATTTCAGTCAACAGCTGTGTCTTGTCAAGAGTTCATGACTTGCATTTCTTGCCCTCTTAATGTGTTTGGGACCAGTAGTTGTGTGTCTACTTTGAATAATCCAAAACATATTTTGGTTTGTTTAACACTTTTAAGTTTCCTACAATTCCTTATGTGTTCCTTCATAGTCTGGATGACTTCAGTATTAATTTTCAAGGTAGGTGTGTGTCCAAACTTTTGACTGATTCTCTATAAGAAGAACCAGTGCATGGCAAAAGACAGATATGCTTGGTACTGTAAGGTAAAAGGGGAAGAAGGCAGTCAACAACAAGATGAATGGATACAGTAAGAGAAGTCAGGACCAAAACATTACAAACACTGAAGATCCAAACAGAAAACAGAAGTAACATTGATATAGGCAACAGGAAGGTATTGCACAAAGCAGGATAGTTCAGTTTAGTCAGGTAACTTAAGCTCAGTGTCAAATCTGTCCAAAGGCAAAAGAGCAGCAGGATATTCCTAATATGCAATTGTCAATGTTTCCCAACAGTTACTAATAAGAACAAAACTCAGGTCATCAAATCATGTTATATAGTTGACATTGTAGTGGTAGAAGAACAGTGTGAGTCTGGATAAAGAATTAAGAATGCTGATTTGATCAGAACTGTGTAACAGAAATGTTCATTCATGTTCATAAAATAGTATAAGAATACACAAGACAATACTACTCATGTATTTGTGTCCCAATGGTGGTTTCATCTCTATAAGCCATATTTAGGCCTTGCAGTGACTCAGAGGCTGTTAACAATAGCAAACATCATGTGACTTTGCAGCTAGTTTAATCCTCTGGCCACAGAGAGGTGCTATTGCACAACTGTTCCTGGAAGAAGAGGCAGAACAAATCTCAGTTTCCTCCATCACTTGGATTTCTATTCACCTCAGATACAGGGGCCACATTCAACATTTTCTTGTACAGTAGAACATTGGTTTTCATCATTAATCTGTTCTAAAGTGCCTGATAACCAAAAAACAATGATAACTGAAGCAATATTTCTCATAAGAAATAATGTAAATCAAATTAATCTGTTCCAGACACTCCAAAATATGAACAAAAAATACATTTTTATATAGAATAACTATAGTTTTACATACAGAACACAATGAGAAATAAATACTAAAGACTAATGAAATGGATAAATGAACATTTAACATCACTCTTACAGGTTTACGCTCTGTTTTAGAGTGTGCCGGTGTGGTCCAGCTGACAGCCTTTGTTTTGTACACTTGTTCTCAGCTGTTATTTGTTTTTGAACCTATTATCGGGTGGTTGCGCTGCGCGCCATCGCTTTAGTGTGATGTGTTTTAGTTTGTTTGTAATGTTATCAATGAGAAACAATTTCAGAGAAACAAAACCAGAATGAATGACGAATGCATGGGCAGATGCTTTGCTTTCATGAAATTACCGGAGAGTCCTGTGGGCATGCCAATGAAAATTGGGCGGATGAATGATAACTGGGACAAAATTTAGCTGAAAAACAGCAAATACCGGAATTGTACGATAACAAAAGCAACGAAAGCCGAGGTGCCAATGTAAGTTGCTAATATGGCTAATATGCAGTTGGTCCATAGCTGTTTTGGTGGCACGTTGAAGACCAAAACAACTCATGGACTGAAATAATTGATCCAGCATATGCCACAGATGCTTGACTGGAATTGAAATCTTGGGTATTTGGAGGCCAAGGTAGGTACTGACCATTGCTGAGTGGGAGTACCCCAGAAGCTGCTTTGGAGATGCTCTGACCAAGTCATTTGGCCATACGTATTTGGTCCATCTAAGTGTTTCAGGTCTGCAAGCCTGCAAATTGTCCTCCACAGGATTTGAGTTTTCTCTAATGTATTTAAACTTTTTTGTCAGTTGCACACAACAAAATCTGACCTCTGCAATTTAACCTATACGTGCAGTGAAACACACTAGTGAACCCACTAGACTGTGAGAACATGTGCCCAAAGCAGTGGGCAACCTTATTCACAGTGCCCAGGGAGCAGTTGAGGGTTCAGTGCCTTGCTCAAGGGCACTTCAGTCATAACCTACTTGGGGATCGATCCGGTGACCATCAGACCACGGCTGCCATGAGATCTATATATCCTAGACCCATGCATTACTGTTACAAGATAATCAATGTTATTCTCTTTACCTGTGAGTGGTATTCATGTCGTGGCTGATTGGTGTATGTAGACATTTGTAAACGTAAAGTATATGAAACATACAGGAACTGTTACATAACTTGGATTGTTTCTATCTTTTATTTTTCTATAGCAAAATATTCTTACAAAGACAATGCATACATGGTCATATTTACAAAACAATAAAAAAACAAGGCATATGAAATGAAAAGACCTTCATACTGAAGCAGAGGTTTACTGTACTGTGACAGAAGCTTCAAAAACAATACTATACAAGTACATTCTCAGTACATACAGAACTGGTCCTGGAGGTCTAATTGAACTCAAAATGACTGTTTTCAATTTAAACTTTGTCCAAGTTGTCTAATGAATCCAGCTTCGTGATTCTGGGCATAGGAAGCTCTCTTCTTGCATGCAATAAAATAATTTAAAAAAGGGGAATACAAAGAAACTGCAAAATATTCTGCAGAAACACTTGTTTCTACAAACCGGATTCCAAAAAAGTTGGGACGCTATACAAATTGTGAATAAAAACTGAATGCAATGATGTGGAGATGGCAAATGTCAATA
>BRDA01075443.1:0-14323 GCA_036984385.1 Crenuchus spilurus | reverse complement strand
GGTCTCCTCTGTCCCCAGACATCTGTTGAGTGTTGTAAGAAGAAGGGGGGATGCCACACAGTGGTAAAAATGGCCTTGTCCCAACTTTTTTGGGGATTTGTTGACGCCATGAAATTCTGAAACATATTTTCCCCTTAAAATGATACATTCTTTCAGTTTAAACTTTTGATCTGTGATTTGTGTTCTATTCTGAATAAAATATTAGATTTTGGCACCTCCACATCATTGCATTCAGTTTTTATTCACAATTTGTTTAGTGTCCCAACTTTTTTGGAATCCGGTTTGTAATAAAAAAATAAAATCAATATTGTTTTCAGTTTAGTTGACATGTACAGCATGACCCTAGAGATCATGCCCTGATCTCATCTCAAAGATCAGTATTGCGGCCAATCAAGGCTGACTGATCTGCAACTTTACAAGCACATATTAGAGTATGATATTGGGCTCCCAACATCCAACAGCAAACACAAAACACAAAAACTAATTAACATAGGAGTCATAGAGCATCAATATCCAGACTGTCCAAAATGTGAGTGTGCATAGGCATAAGTGTAAGATGTGCCAGTCTATTAGAATTTCTCTGTAGCCTTGTACCACTTGACAGTTCCCTCTTTCACAAACTGCTTTGCATGAAAAGTGACACTGGCTGGTTAGTGGGTATCTTCAGCCAAGACTAAGATAGCTAACTTACTGTGTTAGCTTCTTGTTCCAGGCTGTCTAGCTGTGCTGGAGTGGACACAATGTTATTTGATGTATTGCATGATTATTATATGAGCAGACCCACTTTCTGGCAACTGCTGCTACAACATATGTTGTTTTGCCATGTTGTCATCAAAAAGTACTTCATTTTTGTGCCACTTTGATCAAAGAAACTGGATGAGGATAGTCCTAATGGACAAGAGGACAGAGGACTGAAAGTTTTGAAGCCTAATGTTTACATAGTACTTGACATTTTTTAGATGAACTCTTAATTATTATTATAAAAAAAAACATGGAGATAATAAATCTTTAGTAGTCCTAAGCATGTAATTCTGCAACATCCATCCATCCATCTGTCCGAGTTACAGTTCTATTCAATTTACAATAAGATCACTGATATGACAGCTCAATCATGATCTTTACATAAATCTTTAAATGCAAATAAACTGATCTTTAATGACGAAATAACTACATATATGTTGCTTTAATGCAGCATGTGATGATGCTCACTCACCTTCTGTCCTTTCACTCCAGTGCAGTCGCACTTTGTTCCACAGCCATGACATGCCTGTGAGGGTCAAACAGAGAGAGATGTTAGACAATAAACGTCATTCTGGATGCACAAGAACGAGTGCTGGGTGATACTGATAAAATATAAATTTTGTTTGTCAAATACATCACGGTATCAGATATTTACATTAAAACAATAAATTATTATTATTATTATGAATCACTGCATCCCAATTATATATATATATATATATATATATATATATATATATATAATACAGTATACAGTTATACACTATATATACACACACACACACAGTGGTACCCCTACTTACAAGCATCCACACTAACGAGTATTCCAGGTAACGAGTCGAGATCTCGAGCTTTGTTCCAGGTAACGAATAAAATTCCAAGTAACGAGTAGCATAAATTAGTTCAAGTATGCCAACTGCTAGGGGCGCTGCGGTCGTAGCATCCCCTAGATGCTAGCGTAGAAGAGGTCAGTCATTACCTTTGACCGCTGTCCAGTGAAAGTGAAAGTGCTAGTGAAAGCGACGCAAAGACAGCAAAAGGTAGTGAACAAGAAAGTTAGATACATTTTACTTTTACTTTTCATATGATAAGTGTAACCATGCCATACACGTACGCCCGTCCTCCTGTCCTCCTTAGCCGCCAGCCTACACGAGCGCCATCGTCATCTCGTTTATTTTTAAAAAACCCATATAAACACATTATTTAGCATATTAAAGTATACCGGCTCCTGCACGGATTAAACTCATAAGTAGGGTTACCACTGTGTGTGTATATATATATATATATATATATATATATATATAAACATATGCTGTTTTACTCTAGCGTATCTCCAAAATTTTAAATCTTGTTAAAAGCCACATTTGTAGTCATTTTTTGTTTTAATGTTGATATTGTGAATAGTAATTTACTCTGAAACCTGCCATACTGATCAACAGAAAAAAAACGTCACTTAATAAATAAATATATGACAATTTACCTTTTTAATTTTAATTTATGAACAATTAACTTTTTTCACAATATTTTTTGATGTGGCACTGTGCAGTTAGTTTACCTAGAAGCTTGTAGATGATTAAAAATCTTTCCTTGTTATTATTAGCTCCTTATGGTTGATGAGATTTAGGAAAGCTATAAAAAATGAGCCAATCTGAGTTACAACCTTTCACAAAGCAGAAATCTGTCTTGGCACCCAAGTAACATACAGAACAGATCAGATAGATACAGAACAAATTAGCAGAGACAATAGATATTAAACTAATGAGAAATGAAATAAAACGTTTAATGTATAACTCCAAAAAATGCAGATTCAATTTGGTGATATGGACATTTCCATGTATGTATGCCTATATAATGACCAATAAAATAATGAATGTATGACTTGAGTACCTATATATATTGTACTGAACTGTACTGAGCTTTTTTACTTCTCAAAAAACCCATCAGACATGCAAAGTCAACTGAGGTTCTTGTCCACTAGATGGAAGCATTTGTACTGCCTCACTGAATTTCACAGTTCTGAAGGAATACTCAACATTAAACCTCAAATATTCTGTTTCAACTTACGTAGTCCAAATAAAACCGAAATACTCCCAAACAAAACTTCATCATCATAGAGACCATCAACACTGTTCTAAGCAGTTCAATTGGAGAAGTCTTCCAGAACAAAGAAGCAAGACCACTTTACTAAAACTATTAAAACACCATTTCATTCAAGAACACCACCCACACACTCACATGACATGTTCTGCCTCAGTTTTGTGTGTATGTGTGTTTTTCTGGCTTAGGAGGTGTGGAACAGAAAGTTCATGTAGGACTTGGACAGTCCTTTGGACCCATGACCTTCCCTTATATCAAAAACACACTCCTTCATATTGTGTGAACATGCACATGAGCCACAAAGAGAGAAAACATAATGTACTTTATAAATGTGTTCTCAACTAATAAAGCATACAGAGTAAATGTTATTTGTGCATATTCAACAGCTCACAGCAAACTCAGCTCCTAACAGTACCTGTAGATTTTCCACAGCCACAAGCTTCCCTCATAAGCTACTGAAGCTCAAACACCACTGAAACCAGAGATGAAAGCTTTCATATTTATTGACTGTTCCTTTTAGTAGCAACACTGATCATTTCATGTGATTACTCCTAAAAGTGAGCTGCAAAATAAGATCAATTTTAACAGGGTCAGAAAATAGCTCAGAATTTAGAAGAATTTAGAATTAAACTCGACTAAATTATTACAAAAAATATTAATCTCACATTCTGAACTAATCAGTACTGATTGGTGGACAGTTGACATTATGATAATGCATATTTGAATACTCCTCCTAGTCTGTATAAGAGCTTCTTACTTATTTTTTTTCCAGTGTTCAGGTATCATTGAGAGGTATTTCATTTATTCTTATGGATCAACAAATTCCTTTCAATCCATCCATTCATTTAATTCAGTCAGTAGCTATGCAACAACATCATTATTAGATTAGGTGATGTTCTTTTCTTAATTAGTTCTAAATATTGGGAGAATGTCAAATTTTTTACTCTTTTTTTATTGAATCGAATCAGTGTATTATTACATCCCTAGTATTTACTATTCGGTTGTGACAAAATATTGATAAACTTGAGTATCGTAATATTGTGTAGTGATATTGCATTGAGTATGAACCTTTAACCCTTTAACATCCTACACAACCATTTGGTAGAGCACATTTAAGTCACTATATCTTGTTGAAGAAGGCAATGAACTTAATACAATGTGATTGTGTCATCTCTACCAATTTTTTTGATGTATGTTAGTCTAAGAACATACTAGAGGTCACTAGAAATGCAACATTTTATTGTCTGAATGTAAACCAGCAGCTTCATAGCCAAACCACAAGGAATAGACTGGATCAAATGCTGAAAAACCCATTAGTGCTGTTGTACCACTACACAGATGAGAGTGGTGTTTAAAAAGTGAACAAAATTCTACTTTTATTGTACAGTTTTTGTGATTTTACTATAAAGTGCATTTCATTGTAAGATTAAATTGTACATAAAAAACAAAAACCAACAAAAAACATTGTTTTTATTATTGCCACCCACTCAAAAAATAATAAGAATTCAGTTTCTTCTTTCTGGGTGAGGATGTTAAATGGTTCATTAATATTTCACATGTAAAGATAGGAGGTTAATTTTGTGTTGTCTGTAAACATCAGCCAATAGACTCTAAGGGGTGCACTGCTAAGAGTTCTCCTAGAATTAGACCCAACAATCTATATATTGTCTGGCTTACAATAAAATTATGCTGAATAGCAATCCCCATAATATCTGTCATACTGTCAGGTTCTTGTAATACACAACCTTATTTAAAATACTGGTTAACTGTGCTCTTATTTGATATTGGGTCTGTGCATGCTTCTGGTATATGTTGGGACTTCCTGATAGCTATTAAGTCTTATTATTGTGTTATTATGAATAAAATAAACATGCCAACACAATGGACAACATAATATGGCTCATCAGATACAGATACAGGACTATACTGTTGTGCTCTTTATTACTGCACTTTAAAATAAGATAACTAATGAATGCTACTTGTTGTTTACGTTCCTTCACAATAAGTGACACTACAAGAAGGCTGACACCAGTAGTGAGTGCCAAAATGGTCAATGCAGAGGCATCAAACTAAAAATGTAAGTAATGGCAGTGAAGGACCAACACACATGAGTTCCACAGTCAAAGTAATGACCACCCTTAAACAGCTGAGCATGTGCTCTCAGGTCAATCAAGTGAACTAGGCCAACAACCTCCACAGCTCCACTTCCTCTGATGCCAGTGGTGTCATGTTTACAGCAATGTGGAGAAAGCAGATCTACCACAGTACCAGCAGGCACAGCAGAGTATGCCAAGGCTGCTGTACCCAGCTAAGTAAACTTCCACAGATGAATGCAGAGAGGTTTAGCTTAGAGACTAATCTACATCTACAACTTCATGTAATTTCACACTGTACCTGCAGGTAAGCACCGTTTCTTATAATAAACCAGCTGGCCATACAGCACTAAGCCTTTGTCACAAACAGCAAGCATTGATAAAATCATACTTTATATTCAAACTAAAGAAAAGTACTTTGTTAAAGCCTGTGAAGAGTGCTAATGATACCAGAGAGGCAGAGTGACTTATGGTTTTCTGCATTACAGATCACAGCCCCCACGTACACCTCCAGATTTTATTCTTCTTGCTCTGTTCTAAGAAAAACACTGCACACTATGTTCTGCCTTCTCAGTCTGACTAAGCCCTGCTCTGTACTTCTGATCTGTAAACTTCAAGACCAGTCCAAGAGCCTTCCCATCCAGCAGAGCAGCCAAATTGGTGTCTTTAGAGACAGCATCTGATTTTAAAGATTATTTGCAGCCGTTCATATAGCAGCCTCATCCTCAGCTTCACAAACATACTCTGAACATCTGCATGACAACCTGATGGGTTTTGTTGCTCAATAGTAGCCACTACTAAAAGAAGCCATGCACATGAGGCCAATCAGAAGTGTAAGAATAATGTGAGAGACTGATACTGTGATAGTATAATGCATCTTGAAAAATAGGGCTGCCATGATTAGTCGACTAGTCACGATTATGTCGAATATTAAAATAGTCGACGACTAATTTAATAGTCGATGCGTCGTTTTTGGGGTTTTTTTTACTTTCTTTTTCTCTCCAAACTGCTGCGTTTTTCTCACCTTCCACTGCTGCGTCTGCCTTTCTGTCCTTGACGCACATGCGCAGTAGTGGTAACCAGGGAAGGCCGTGGACGACGTCACAGGACTTTATCCATTTTAAGCCTGGATGGCTGTGAATTTTTTAAAGTTAAATGAAAACAAAACTGAAGTGATCGTTTTTGGAAGTTCTAGTGAGATACCTGATGGAGATGTTGGCTCACTGACCCAGTACATCAGGCCAACGGTCACTAATCTTGGGGTAAAAGTTGATGCTGGACTGAAGTTAGAAAACCACATTAGAACAGTTGTAAAATCAAGCTTTTACCATCTGAGGCAGCTGGCAAAAGTGAAGCCAATTCTTTCCAAGAAACATTTTGAAACAGTAGTCCACGCCTTTGTTACCACTCGGCTGGACTACTGTAACACACTTTATACAGGCATCAGTGAGTCCTGTATCTTGCAGCTTCAGAGGGTACAGAATGCTGCTGCACGTCTTTTAAATGGCACACGGAAATTTGATTTAATTTTAGAATTAATTTTAAAGTTTTATTATTTGCTTTTAAAGCTCTTAATGGTCTTGCCCCGTTGTATTTGTCTGAATTGCTACATCTTTACAAACCCTCTCGTTCTCTCAGGTCAGCTGATCAACTGCTCCTGACTGTGCCCAAGACAAAGCGTAAGCTCAGAGGTGACCGTGCTTTTTCTGTGGCAGCTCCTAAATTATGGAATGATCTCCCCCTGGATATCAGACAGGCATCGTCCCTGCCTGTTTTTAAATCTCGTCTGAAAACTCATCTCTTCTCCCTGGCCTTTGAACACCATTTGTAGGATTGATTTTTATGCTTTGTATGTTTTTATTTTCTTTAATGTTTTATTGATTTGATGAATGTTTGCATGTTTATTATGTGTACAGCACTTTGGTCCTGTGGGTGTTTAAAGTGCTCTATAAATAAAGATGGTATGGTATGGTATGGTTATACAGACAGGCTCTGCTATCATGGCTACCCGGCAACGGAGCTCAAAAGAGATAATTTTAAGAAAATGAAAGAGAAACGTGTGCAATGCAGTATCTGCAAGGCAGAACGTGACTTCCACAGCAGCACAACTACGATGCACGAGCACCTGAAAAGGAAGCCTGTTGTGGCTGATTGCGACAATGATGAAGAGGGACCGTCATCTCGGTGAGCTAAATTGCTAGTTAGCTGCTAAAATTAGCGTAAACAGAGAGTTAACTTGCTGCTTACTCATATTTATAGCTGTAAAAGTTAACATTAGTGATGACGATTAGATTCATTAGCCTTAGTACACATTCATGTGTTTTCTGTAACGTTATAACAGTCATGTGTTTGACTAGCAATGCTAATGTTTTCTAACATTACATTTCAGTGCTATGTTTACACTTTATGCTAAACAGTTAATTGTTTGTTGCAACAAGCTGCATATTTCATTAAAGGTTTAATGAACTATGGTCTTAATTGTTTTTATTTTTATTTAGCATATAGCTGAAATCTAATGACGGTTATATAATAGCAGCTGCATTCTAGTGCAATAAGCTGTATGTTTCATATTCAATTAACGTATGATCCGATTAGTCGACTAATCGTAAAAATAATCAGTGATTAGTCGACTATAAAAATAATCGCTTGTGGCAGCCCTATTAAAAATTGAGCACTCTGTTAATCATGTCATTCTAAAGCAATGGAACTGGTTACAAACAGTCAGCACCAATCAACCACCCTCTAGCACATGCCTGTAATATATCACACTCTGCTCCTCCAGCTCTACCCAAATTTAATAGCAAACAAGTGATGACCACACTTGGAATGCTATTGACTCCAATGGTGATAACCGCATCCAAATCCAGGTACCGAAATATAACCGTGATTTAAACCATAACTCAGTGATACAGGTACGGGCTGTATTTCACATGGTAGGTTGTATTTAGGCCACACTCAAATGCCTTGTTCTAATGCCATGGCAAACTTTAAACATGACTGCTTCAGCTGGGTTGGTTTTGGCCTTCAACACTCTTGATATTGCCATAACTGACCCAAAAGTGATTGAACTGAGCCATGCGTGGTCCAGAATTGGCAGCTATCTGCAGAGCCTCATTAACATATTATACATCAAGTTTTCTTGATCACTGACCATTTTTCTTCATTTTAATTTTGTGTAATAATCAAAAACAAAGTGAAATAACTTATGTGCTGCTAAATGACTAGCATGGATCTTGTGTACATGTGAAAGTGTGAATAATCAAAGTCCATAGTGGCCACCTAGTGGTAGTTGTTGGACCACAGGCCCACAGAAGCCTCCAAAGTAGGATGTAATTCTCTCTTTACAGGCTCAGTTTGCTTGTGTGTGTGTGTGTGTGTGTGTGTGTGTGTTTGCATAAGCCCACATTAGCTGTGGTCTGCTGCCGATGGGTTCTGTCTGCTCCCAGCACTCTCTGGCCCTCAGGCTATACTGCATCAGTGGGCCAGCTAATCCTCTGAGCCCCAGATATTCACACACACACACTTGATGTGCAATGCCTGGCAGCTTAAATGCTTGCAGAATACAGGCAGCCAACAAGTGCAGTAGACAGTGGAGCAGGTGGCAAGAACATAAGCTGTGCTGACATCCAGTTGGATGTCAGAAGGAGGGGGCACTTCTCTGATGACCCTCACACAGCCAGGGCACAGAGACAATAACACGGCTTTAAGAAACAACTAGTTCTATAAAAAAATTACCTTTATTAGACCTTGCTGTGAGTTGGGTCAGTGTAGGTGAGCTGAGGGTCTACTTGGAGGCTCAGCACACACAGACACACTGGTTGTATACCAGCACTACACCTTAATACTACTGGAATACCACAAATACATAACCAGTGCCAGCTCAAAGATATCTGCAAATAAAAAATAATATCAGACGGGTCCTAAAAAAACCTATCACGAACCTGTCTCAAACCAACATTAACCATTACAGAGCCACTCTTACTCTATAAGTCTGTCTCATTACCAAGTGAACTGTCTAACTAGACAGTGGATTTACAGGCAGCTGTCTTAGTAGACAGCATTCTAACCATCATCTACCCTTATAAGGCAGATAAATGAGACAGCCAATGACATCACTTATTCCCATCCACTGCACACGGCCAGAATTTACTTACGTCAGCTGTCAAAATGACCTCAGCATATCACCACCATAGATCTGCTGTTGGAGTTTTTATAGAGAATAGCGTACATTTGCTGCTGGCTACTCCGCTTGCATCCACTGCACAGCCGTGCATTGTGGGATTGCCTTCACACCTGAGGAAGCATTCTCTGCTCTCTTGAAATTTGGTCAAAAAAAGGTGCCTCATTAGGCATTTTTAGGTAAGTAAGGACTGAGCCAGCCTTCTTCTCGGGGCGCATATAGTGACGTAAAATTTACTCTAACCCTACTTATAATACCTGCTGTTTATACCGTTATTGTATTTTTGTACTCCAGACTTTTTCTATACTGCAAACTTTTTAATATACTTGGAAATCAATGTATATACAATGCAATGCATTCCTAATCATTTTGCCTCATTTCTCATTTTCTAAATCTACAAAAACAGACAAAAAATTGAATTCTGTACCAACAGCCACACTATTTGTCTATCTCAATACCTAGAATACCCTCTGCACACTGTCATCAGTCATCAGAGAAGCCTGTTCAGTGACAGACTGCTCCTCCCCAAGTGCAGGACAAACAGACTAAAACACGGTTTGTCCCTCAAGCCATCAAACTGTACAACTCCTCTTTGGGTGGGAGGACGAGGAGCAACAGGGTAACGACAGTAAATATATCAGGAGTGTGTACATATTCAAGTGCAATTATCATGTGCAATATTTGAAAATAATTTCTACACTGTTTATATTTTTTATGTGTATATAATATATATTTCTTATCTATATGTATATATTACTTTTTCAGCAACCTTATTAATATATTATCTCCCTACCTCTTTTACTGTACTGTACTGATGATGCTGCTGGAACCTTAATTTCCCTGAAGGAACTTCCTAAAGGGATCAATAAAGTACTATCTGTCTATCTTTATAGTGAGCTCTACATAGACAACAATTTACGTCATAATATCTGCCCCCGACTTCTTATATACCTCAAAATGCTTCCTACTGAGATATCTTATTTTGACTGAAAAATGAGAGAACTTAGAATGCTTCCTCAATTTTTAAGGCAATCCCACAAAGCAACGTGGGGCACTGTTTAGGAATGAGTGATGTCATCGCTGTCTAAATTAAGTGTCTCATTTATCTGTCTTATAAGGTAGTTAAAACACTGACTACATACACAGCGACCTACATAGACACTGAGTAGTTAGGCAGCTCACTAGGCATTAAGGCCGACCTAACACGGGCATATATATGCTTTTTACATTTTATTTGGCCATTAATTTAACAAAGAAGGCCATTAAGAACAAGTTGTATATATGAATATAAGATTATAAACATGTACAGTTGTGTGTATGTATGTATATATATATATATATATATATATTTATATAAAATGATGAATCAAAGAGAATTGATACAGGTGGCCATGTTCTAGCTAGATAAACAAATGTGAACATTTTTCCACTCAAGGTCCTCTCACACACCTATTCAGGCGTCTGGTGTGTAATCACTACAGCTGTGGGCCCACACCAGCCATAACAGCTCCAGTAGTGCAGTTCCCTGCCACAAGAACTGTTTGTACAGTACTGCCTCAGCGCTTTCATCACTGCCTGACAATTTATGACTCTAAGGTTCATAAAAAACGAGAGAGAAATACGACAGCTTAAGTATTTTTCCTGTGAAGACTTCTGAAAAACAAAACAATGCTACTGTGGCCCAGCACTTTCAAGCCAAGTGATCCAGAAAGGCCGTCCTCAGCAGACTCATGAAGGTTTGGCCCTAGAATTCCCTTTCATTCATATTCCTGCAGAGTGAAAGCAACAACCACCTCAAGCTTCAAACAATATAGCAGCAAAACGAGGAGTGGAATGAGATGGGAACCACAGCCACATGTGCTAGATAATATAAGATAGTTGATTTATCTGCTGGCAGGAGGGTGAGGTCTGTGCCCTAAGGTGCTTGACTATTAGGGCCCAGAACTCAGCCTGGAGAACAGATTGAAGAGGCTGTACTGTGTAGGCACAGGCACACATGGAAAAGTAACTAACATGAGGAAATGCTCATCCACTACAGCCAAGGGAAATGTAGAGCAGGACAAGAGTGTAGCATCAAAAACCAAACACAGCTAGAATAAACTGGGTCAAACTAATCAGCAAGACACAGTTCATATTTATTACACGTATTTCAAGCAGTTTTTGTTTCAGTATGGCTTATAGTTCATGAGCTGGCTGGCCAATCAAGCACATTAATATCATGGTCAGTAGTTTTTTTAAGTCCTGCTGGAAACAAAATCAGTATTTACATAAAGCCTGTAAGCAGATGGAAGCATGAAGTGCTCTAAAATCTCCTAGTAGACTGCTGTGCTGACTTTGGACTTGATGTGACACAGTAGACCAATGCCAACAAATGAATCTTGGATTCGGTGTCTCTCCAGTCTTCCTCCAGACTCTAGGAATGAAAAGCAACATTTGCTTTCATCCAAAAAGAGGATTTTGGACCACTGAGCTGAACAGTCCAGTACTTTTTGCCTGACACTGGTCAGAATGACTGTCTCTGGTTCAACAGCAATTTGATGTGGCAGGTGTAGCCTAAATGATGCACAGTATTTATACTGCTCAAGTAGAAATGTATTTAAACCCAAAAATGAAATATTCTAATAATTTAAGATACAGGATTTCTGATTTCCATGAACTATAAGCCATACTGGTCAACATTGAAACAATTTTTTTTATTTAATGAATATAACCTAATTTTAGTTTCTAATTTAAACTAATAAAACTAATAAAATGTTAATTTTAGAGAAGCAAAAATTTGTATTACATTCTTATTATTATTACACGCTTTCTACATGGCTAACTTTTATGGTTATTCAAGGGTCCCTTTTCATTTTAAGAGAAGTAGAACAAAACAGCACAAATTTTATAAGGTTTGTTTGCATAATTTACACAAATGAAAAAAATAATAATGGTAAAAACATGTCTGCAGAAAACAAAGCTCTTAAGTCTCCAGAATATGATCTTCACTGTAGTTCTTTATGGAAGTGAAAGTTGGACATTACAAAGGGACAGGAAAAATCTTAATGCCTTGAACTTGTGCAGGTGAAGACTAACGAGAGTGCATTGGGTGGCAAAGTAAAGAAACAACAATCCTTGACAAAATCATTCCTCACCTCCCACACAAAGCTCAGATCAGCAAAAATTAGGCTTATTTTCTTATTCTAGACACTTTTTGAGAAGAACCAATTCACTGCAGATGACAACTGTACTGCAGGCATCAGGAGAATCACCAAGATGCCTGGAGACCCAAGCAGAAGACACTCAGAAGGATCAGAAAGAAATAAAATCAACTTGTTAGTACATGATAATATTAAAACAAACCATCTAATACCAGATATATATAGATTATGAAAAAATAACATTTAACAGCATTGCCTTCTTCTATTTTACTAAAGCATAAGGTTACAGCTTAACTGCAAATAATCTGTGCAAACAGGTATTTGCTGTTGACACACTGGAATGTTCCAGATATGAAAGGCTTATTAGATTGCAGGTTAATGGAAGACACATCTGTGTTTTTCTAAACACACTACACAGGGGAGAGCTAAACTCTCACACTCTTTCACTCTCTCCTGAGTTGTGCTCTGTGTGTGTGTTTGGACTCAAAGTGTGGGAGAGTTGCCTGATTAACTGCAGCTGATTCCCACTCCGGTCTAATTCTCAAGCACTGTTGACAAGAAGAGAAGCTCTGAAGTCAAGGTCATTTGCACAACTCTCTAATGCTCTCTGTCTCTCTCTTGTCTTCACTCTCATTCCTATCTGATGTCTCTCTCATACCTAATTCTAACAAAGATAAAACAGTGGTTATTTGTTAGTAAAATAAAATTTCAACACAGTGTAATATAGAAATAGACTACATAGACCAGAGGAGCCCAATCCTTGTCCTGAAGATCAAACCCCCTGCAGAGTTTAACTAACACACCTGAACCAGGTTATGAAAGTTTTTATTCACATGTCTGGTGTCATGATACCATAATTTTGACTTTGATACTGATACCAAGTGTAGTATCATGATACTCAAGTTCAAATCAATGCTTTGTGTGACCCTGCCACGTCCCTGGCCACGTCCCCTGCCCCGCCTGCCTGTCACATGTTCTGTGTGTGTTTTCATGCTTTCAACCATGTGCTGTCTCGTCCTCACCCCCAGTCGTGTCATGCCATGTCATGTTTCATTGATTGCACCTCTGTCTTGTTTTACTCACAGCCCTGCTTGTTTGTTGCTTGTGATTATGTTTACTTCAAAAGTTGCACTAGCGTTTGTCAGTCATTGTAGATCTCTCCTTGCTATTGTGTTGATGTCAACCAGGTTACATTGAAGTCCACATGTTTTTGTTCACAGCCATAGTGTTTTATTATTCTGTACAATAAAAGCACATTTGTTTTGGATCCATGCTGTTTTCCAACTCTTCATGCCGCACCCCTGACACTTTGGTTATAAACTAATAACACTTATCATTGTCCTTAACACCAAATGTTTATTTGATAGAACACAGGCACATTTCTACTTAACTAACATGTCTATTCAATCTAATCTCTGTAATCTATACAGAACTCTTCTTTTTTTAAGCCAAATACAGTGTAACATTAGTCTAACATTCCTATTAGAAAATATTTAAAGTACAATGAACTTATGATTCTTGGTGAAACTCTAGTTGTATTGGATCTGAACTCTGAAGGGTACCACAGATAAAGACTATATAAACAAAAATAGATAATATTTTATAATAAAACAAAATAATAGAATATTCTGATGATTTACACTACTGTTCCAAAGTTAAGCCATTTTCAGTCATTTATATGCTTTTTTGTTGCACATACAAGAACATATTTCTAAAAGGATGATAATATTCTACAGTTTTCAAATAATTTGTAGGAATTTTTTTTGGTGTAACAATAACAGCTGTGTAAGCTATACAGCATCAGGAATAAATATACAATACAATTCATATCCAGAACATCTCCTATTCAAATAGTGGAGACCACATTTACCCCAAATACTTTAAACATTTTTTTTTATTAGGCCAAGTAAAAAAAAAAAATTGGTGATCATCCTTTTTCACCAAAATTTTGGGTCGGGGGGGAGGTGTTTTTTTTTATTTTTTTTTTTTGATTGATGGTAGAAAAGTATTGCGGCGGCTCTTGGGGGTGTCGGCCAATCAGATGGCTGCGTGTCATACGGTATTTGCATAAA
>BRDA01075440.1:20000-24986 GCA_036984385.1 Crenuchus spilurus | reverse complement strand
ATCACTCCTTTATCATTAACATCTGAGACATTCACTGCACTGTACCACCTCTTCTACATCTCACACACCCTGCAGGTATTTATAGCCTCATCATCAGCATACAACGCCATCTGCAGGAGCCTGAAGTTACTACCACCTTAAACACACAAGGTGACATTTTATTTATTTCTCTCATTTATTACTGAGAGGGAATCTAATTAATGTAAATCTAAAACCCCCTCACAGTTGATGAGGAATCTGAGATGAAAGTTAAACATGTTTCTGAGCTTTTGACTTCACCCATCGTTGTGTAAGACTGACACAAAACTGTCAATCTTGCACAATGTCATTAAAGCTGTTTCACAACACAGGAAGGGAGAGGCTCTGCATTTCTGCCAGTTATTTTGAGAGCAATGTGAACTTCCACATCAACCAACGTGCCATCACTGAGCTGATAAGAAAATCAGACTCGGTACCTCTGCATGTGGGCGTCTCATGTGTCCACAGTCCAGTGTGGTCACACTGCGTCGTGTGTGAGCCTGTCAGGTCAAAACCTTCCTCACAGGTGAATGCACAGGAGGAGTTGTAGCTGTTTGTTTTGAGAGGATGGCTGCAGTTCATGCTCCAACCACCGGAGGCGCTGCTAATCGCAGGACACTGAACAACTGCGATTTTGGCGGGAAAAATAGCCATGAATGGAAATTCTGTATTTGTTGTTATAAATGGTGGAAGAATATGACAGTCCCTACCCTGGCACTCAGGAGGATCCTTGTCCCAGTTTCCTGATGCCAAACAGCGTAGATTCTGTGAACCCTGCAGCCTGTAGCCAATCGCACAGCGGACCTGGCAAGACGAATTGAACCGAAACTCTCCATAGACATGGTTACACTGCACAACACCTTCATTTGGTTCTTTCAGCAGCCCACAATCTACAGCTGAAACAAATTGGGGACAAAGCAGGCTTTCCAAATCGGGTTGGAGGATATTGCTGATGCTCAGAGGTCATAACCTGGACAATAGAAATTAAATTTTAACATGAACTACTTAATAAATCTGAAATACATCACTGGTCACTGCTAGCTAAGTGTTATTAAGGTGAAATCACTTTGGTTCCTGGTGTGTTAAAATGTGACAGAATTAGATTAAGATGAACCAATTTGCCAATGTGATTTTCACACAACGGAATTTGACCTCCGCATTTAACCAATTCATGCAGTGAAACACACACACACACACACACACACACACACACTAGTGAAAATTTGTGACCGAAGTGCTGGGCAGCCCTTATCCACCGGCGCCCGGGGAGCAGTTAGGGGGTAAGGTGCCTTGCTCAAGGGCACTTCAGTCATGTCCTGTCTGGGGATCGAACCGGCAACCTTCTGGTCACAAGACCAGATCCTTACCACTAGGCCATGTCTGCCCCCTAAGAAGTTGGTGCAGGTCCCACCGAGAATATTTTAAATATTTTAATATTTACAAAATTAGCAGTCATAGTGGTTCGATCCCTGGGTAGGTCAAGACTGAAGTGCCCTTGAGCAAGACACCTAACCCCCAACTGTAATTGACTGGGAATGATCAGTCCCAATCCTCTACCAATCAGCAAAATGACCACACCTCCCACAAATAAGCTACTTCAGGGTGTTAACTTAGCTAAAGCTGTCATTTCTTGCTGTAAATGGGTATTAATAATGATCAGTTTTAAGTTATTCCATAAGCTACCTAATGTACAGGGTCATATCAGAACCTAACCCTAACCCCTGGTTTGACCATCATCATGGACAAAGGATGTGATGTGACTGATGTTCATGATAATACATGAACCTGTGTGAAACAAGGTGGAGGTAGTATCTCAGAAACCAGAAAACTTCTAAAACTGAGTGTCTCTCAACAGCATAACAGTGCTGTCCAATGAGCAAATGATGCCCACAGTGGACCAGTTAACCTCTATAATGAACACAGGAGTTTTCTTTCAGCAGAGACCTGAATAACTAGGCCTTGAGTTGTGGATTGTTTACAGCACCTTTCTCGCAGCGGGGGCCGGTGAAGCCTTGGTCACACTGGCATGTGTAGTTTCCAATGTTTTCAACACACTCAGCATGTTGGCTGCAGGACGTCTCAGAGCAGGAAGCTGCACACAAACAAACAGACTGCTGATTACACACAACCGAGCCTCTAACACTGGACTGAACACTGAGCATAAGTGAGGGTCCAGGGATGTGCAGCTATGGGGGAAAAACAACAAAAACTATTAAACAGTTTTTGGAAATATGCCAAAAATAAGATTCAACCTAATTATACAATCATTTAGTCATTTCACCACCATCATTATTTGGAGTGAACTCCATGTGACAGAGTTTGCTGCACATATACATAAGTTCACTGGTTTAGGGTGAGATTGGTGGTATGTTACTGCCAAATTCTATACAAATAATAATAATAATTATAATTATAATAATAAGCATAAAAATGAATACACACTCTATTCTCCTGACTACCAGCAGTTCAATTTTGTCCTCTCTAGAGGACATATTTAGACTTAAATATCTTCCACAGCATACATACTACTGAGCTAACTCCTTTTGTTCTCTAAAGAGGACATTTAGACCTTTTAAATGATACCAGTGTTATGGGGGTGGGGTTTTGGCAACTTTATCTTCTTCTTTAAAGAAAATGACCTCCATCAGCAGAAGCTGATTTTATGGAAAACAGAAAAGTAAGTGCATATTAATTATTACTGAGCTAATTTTGTCTTGATATGTTGTCATATTTAGATGAATCTCCTAAGAACACTTTAAACCATTTTGTAAAGTAATATAATTTATTACAATGATAGGAGAGTGTTTACAAAATGTCCTCCAGAGTGGACATTTGTACTTATTACCTACATTTTGTTCTCTGTATTTTCAACTAAGAAAGAATGGATCCACTGTCAGAAGCAGAGAGAATATTATTGTGAATTGTTGATGAAAACTCAGATATTGAGTTGCCTAATGAGGAAAATCAAGATGCAGTTTTTGAGTCCTGGAGGTCCCAGACTCAGAGCCCAAGACCTCTAGAGTCCTGGAGATCCCAGAGTCACAGAGCCCTGAAGGTCCTATACCTCCAGAGTCCTGGAGTTCCCAGAGCCCTGGAGGTCCCAGAGCTCCATAGGCCCAAAGGTTCAGACCTACAGAGTTCCAGACCTCCAGAGACCCAATGGTTCCAGACCTCCCTAGTCCCTTTGGCCTCTAGCTCCCAGAGACACATAGGCCCAAAGTTCTGGACCTCCAGACCTCCATAAGGCCCGGTGGGGTCCCAGACCTCCATAAGGCCCGGTGGGGTCCCAGACCTCCATAAGGCCTGGTGGGGTCCCAGACCTCCATAAGGCCCGGTGGGGTCCCAGACCTCCGTAGGCTTGGAGGTCCCAGAGTCCTAAAGGCCTGGTGGTTCCGGATCTCCATAAGGCCGGACAACTTTTTTTGTTGGGATTGATTTACTGTGATTATGATCATAGGTAGTGAGTCCAGATGTCCACTGTATTACATTATATATTTTTTAATAAAAACATTTTTAAGAATAAAATTGTTTTCAGTATTTTCATTGCCTTACAAACAACTGGAAAAGTTGAAAAAATAATAATTTGAAGACATTTTTTTCCTGGTAGTCAGGAGGCTATTGAGCACAGCACACACACACCCAGAGCAGAGGGCAGTCACCTGCTGCATTGCCTGGGGAGCAGTTGGGGGTTAGGTGCCTTGCTCAAGGGCACTTCAGCCATGATTGTGGTGACCTTTCAAAAACCCACTGAAACCCACTTCTCTAACCTTTAGGTCACAACTGCCTCATGTTTATTGTCAGAAATGTTTGACTCTGAGCTGTCCTGTAGTGGCTGTCACATCCATGCCAATGTACAGGACACGTAGAAGTACATGAGCACCAGTTACCATATTTGAAATAGACGTGTTTACTTTTATAGGTAAAGTGTGTGAAGATTGAAGTTTCATACGTGTTCAATTTAGCAAGGCAATGTGCTATGCTAAGCTTATGTGGACTAGTGTGGTACAGGGTTGCTAAATTGGGTTGAATGCACTGGATTTTTTTTTCATTGGCCGGAGACAAATTGGCTGGTTTGTAATAAATTTTTTTTTGTTTACCTTCTCACCACATTCAATGAGTTCTAGCACACTGAACAAGAAGAAGACAGCATTGCATGCCCATCTGTACAGTGATTCCTCAGCTAGCAGGCATGTGAACCTGAATTAAACATGACCCTGAACTAAATCCCTGTGTTTGATGTCTACTTCAGAAATTTTGATGCCTGATTTTAAAACATGCTTTGGCTGGAAACTACTGAATCAATCTGGCAACCGTGGTGTGGTCTTGTCAGTATTGCTAAATAAAAAGGAAATCTATACTTAACTTCCTGCTAATGGGGTGTAGTACATTACATTAGGATGTGTAGGAGTTTTCCTTGTTTGTTGTGTCTGTCAGTTGGGTTTGTATTATAAAGGTTACCTGTATAACACAGTGCTGCCTTCTTATTGCTGCATTTCGCATCGTTCCACTTGGCCATGTCTTTGGGTCTTTTGATGTAAATCTCCACACAGTCCTCACCACTGCCCTGGTTATTGGGCTCTCCTGTAGCCCAGTTGGCTGCCTCTTTGGTCAGGGGCCTCTTGGTTCCCACCCAAGTCCACCGGTCCTCAACCTTCCTGATGCCGATCCAGTAGTACTGACGATGGAAAGGCAGACTATTGTTCAGGTATGCAATCTCCTCCTGATTCTGGATGACCACCATGTCTGTGTGATTCTGTTGGCACCAGTGCCGAGCCGTCTCCCAGTCCATATTAGGGTCTGTGGTGTAGTGATACGTCCAGGCCTGGGCTACTGATTGACATACATTTGGCTGTGTTAGCTACTTAATGTTTTAAAGGTCTAAAATCATAGTAACACAATTTTCTGCTCGCCCCAGATGTGCCAAGACATGTACTGATAAGATAACAATAACATTATACATATCAGCTG
>BRDA01075440.1:0-17500 GCA_036984385.1 Crenuchus spilurus | reverse complement strand
TCCTGTGAATTTGGTAATCCTCTTATATTTAAAAACAAACACTACACACTCACTCTTTCTGCAACAGGAGCAGCAAAACATACAGCAGCTGATCACTGAAAGGATGCTGCACCCCAACGAAGCCATGAACAAATAGTTGTAACCTGAGCAGAACACAGTCATATCAGAACATTTATGACCATATCATGTGACCAGGTTTACTGCAGGTATACATAAGTGAGCACCAGTCAGTTGTATCAGAGTGTTCTAGAGCTGCTGTAGTGAAGCTGTACTGAGAATGAACTTCTTGTACAATTAGTGCCTCCGGATTAGCCAGGGCCATTGATGCCAAAGACTATGAGTGGTACAGTGCAGTCAACACACCACAGTGGACCAGTTAACCTATATAATGAACTCAGGACTGAGTTAATCACTGTTTGCTATGAAGTCCCCCTTGTGTGTAACAGTCATTGCGAGTCAGTGGGTGTCACCACATTTATGTATATCTGTATTACCAGCCACAGTCTGTTTTCTTTCTTTTATGGAGTAAAGTCTCATGTTATGGATCACATGCTGCATCCTGTCTCCTCCATCCCACAGCATACTGACATGTAGTTCTGTTGTGTTTAATAATTATTCCTAATATATTTTCAAAATGCAGTAAGTACAGCAAGCTGTTCAGGATGAAGTGGTTTGTTGTTTATTCTGAGATTCCAGGTGTGATCTCACCTACACACAGTGGTTGGAAGGGGAGCCACGAGCCGTCAGTTTGGCAGGTGTATTTATGAGGCCACAGCAGCAGGTAACCAAGAGAGCAGCTCACTGTACACTCAGTACTGTTCCCATTAGAGCAGTTCACTTTACCATCACCGAGCACACACAGAGGCTTATATGGCACAACTGGAGGAAAAACACCATTTAGTTCTGTTGTAAACACCACCTGAAGTGTATTACAGTAAGACAGTACTGATAACCACAGTCTGCAGGAATTATATTGATCAAAATGGCTTTATAAATTATTTCTGACCATTTTTTAAATTAATTTAAACAATCTAACAATTTAGATTAATGTTAAAACATTTCTAATATTACTTATTGAATTACTTTTAAATTTAAATTATATTTACATTTATTTAAGGTTACTTTTAGATGACTTTAAAATTACGCTTACTTGTCAGATTACTTAAATCACATTTAGATTACTTTTACATGACTTTTTTTATTACTTGTAAAATTACTTTTTGGATGGGTAGTTTTGCTGTTATATTTAAAATTATTTTTAACTACCGTTTGATTATTTTAAGGGTAGTTATTAAATTACATTTAAAAATAATTTTCAAATTATATATTAGTCCACAGCTTAATTTTTATTCCCTTTTTAAAGTACCTTTGGAGTACTTTATAAATGACATTTTAAATGACTTTATATACTGCTTTGATTGCTTTCATGTATTACTTTTAAAATTACTTTCGGGTCACTTGAAATATAGTTTTTTGATTACTTTTTCAAATTACTTTTTTATATTAGTTACCTTTTACATTAACAAAGTCCAATCACTCTGAACAGCTCTTGAGGTCAGAGAAACGTTTGTTTACAAAACGTAAATGTTATATAGTCCACCCCCCAACCACCCATCCACCAAAAAAAAACTTTATTAGTTGATATTAATTGTTTTTTTTTTTTAAATTAAACTTCTACCCTAATACACTGCTGACTATGTCAATAGATCCCCCCTAACAAAGACTTGCTCACAGGTTAAAATTTAACTTACAATGTAAAATACCTGGCAACCCCAGTAGGAGGAGGCAGCAGATGTAGCCGTAGCATGACTTAGTTATTCTAGTAAAGTTTTTCTTGTAAAATTAGTGATTTGTGAACTTTAATTCAAAGTAATCATGAGAATGGAGTCATTATATTCTAAATGCATTAGGTTTAATGTTATAGTTTAAAACTCTGGACATTCCTAAAAAGCACCACCTGGTGGCCCATCATTTAAGATGCAACAAAACGGATTGTAAATAAAAATGAGAGACAGTCAGTCTGTTATGCATTCTTGTTGGTAAATATAATTCAAGAACAAAAAAGAACATCTAAGGAGTGATGTAAATGTAAATTTTGTACATTTCAGTACATTTCAGTAAATTAAGATTAAGCTCCATAGATATCTACCAAATGTTGTTTTTCTATAACCAAAGCATATGTCAAGTATTACACAATGTTTATTCTACAGCGTTAAAATAGTATTTTATTTATGTAATGGTCATTCCTTGGATTACTTGGATTTCTGCATAAATTGGTCATTAAATTCTGATCTTCATCTAAGTCACAACAATAGTCACAACAATAAACACATATAATGACCAATTTATTCACACACTTTTCATGAAACTGTATATACTGTATATTAGGCCTACTTGTACTTGAATATTGAAGTGTTCACCTGAGTTCATATGTTTATATTTTAAAAATCAGTAGTTTTATGATTTATAAATGATTGATACTTATAATTCATGCATGAAAAGGTTATATAAGCACCTGTTTCTTCACCAGACGAGCTCAGGTTAGCAACACAGGTGTAGCTTCCAATGGTCTCCTTACACTGGCTTCCATCACTGCATATGTTTGCTTTGTCACAGTGTGCTGGAATTGAAATGACAGAATTTGTTATAAAAAATAGTTTCATACATCTCAGAACTTCACAACCAATGATAAACAAATGTTCTTTATTTTATCTTCATGACATACACTCACAGCGATGGACTGGCGCCCTGTCCTGGGCTTAGTTGAAAAGTGTAATGCCCTGCCCTGCACCCAGTGAGGGGGTAGGGGACTAACTGCAACCCTGATAAGGATTAAACGAGTGAGATAATGGATGGATGAATGGATGGACATACACTCATCTACTCTCAGTGTGTGGCTCATTATTTAATACTAATTCTAACATAAACTGCCGTGACAAAGGATTGATTTACTTTTCCTATTATTTTCTGCTGTATAGGCTTATCACAGTGTGTGAAATAAAACATCCGAGTTACCCATAAAAAGGAAATCAACCTTTAAACTTGTTTTTGTTTGACTTTTAGAGCAATAACTGCAACCTGCACTTCCTGCAGAGACGCACAGTAATCTGGACAGTCTGGCTTCAGGGATCATATAAGAGAAAACACATTAAAACAGAAAAAGACTTGAAATGTCACTTTAACCCAGTATTGACTGCTGAACAATACTGTAGATGAGGCTGTTTGAGTCATATTCAGTCCCAATATTACTGAACACTGACTGCAGGATATCAGAGCTCTGTGATAAAGTCACTATTTAACTCTCATTAAAGACTAATAGTTAATGAAAACTGTTATTACATGTAAATGTGTAACTGTTATTACATGTAAATGTGTAAAGACAGAAAGTACAGTATGTATCATTAGATTACCAGCTGAGTCTGCTTCACTAACATATACAATAAAATCAACAAAAACACTATTAAGACTAAATATTAGCATTTATAGAGACATGTATTACATCAATAACGTCCGACGTTCCTAAAACCACTGACCCACTCTGCTGGGGGCCAGAAATGAAGGCAGCAGATTGGAGGATGCTGATTGGCTAAATTTATGTTGTATCTTGTGTCAGCAGGTCAGTGATTGGCTATGTTAAGTCATTATTAATTTCATTATTAATTTCATTATTAATTTCATTATTATTATTATTATTATTATTATTATTATTATTAGTGGTAGTAGTAGTAGTAGTAGTAGTAGTAGTAGTAGTAATTATGAGCTTCCTACTCGCCCTAGTTTTCACCCATTACTAGTATTTGGTGGGGTGGCAAATGAGTTTTGCATGATTATCTCATAATAAACCTCCTGCTATGCTGCCGATCTATCTTGAACTTGCCTACCAACTTGTAGCAATTGTGTGATATGACAATACTATCTGTAGGGTTAATGGGCTATTATGAAGTGCTAATGGCGCCATAATAATCCTGGTGTGTACATGTTTCTTTATCTGGTGTCTTACCTTCATAGCACAAGGCATTCTTCTGTTTCTCACACAATTCATCGTTAAACTTGCCGTTTTTATTTAAGTCAGTTCTGATGTACATCTCCACACAGTCCTCATTACTTTTCTCATTATTAGGTTCATTAGGAGCCCACCATTCTTTTTCTTCAAAAGTCTTGTTGGTCCCGCGCCACGTCCACACTCCACTGTTCTTTCTGAGTCCAATCCAGTAGAAGTGCGTGTCCTTGGGCTGTCTCTCTGAGAGTTGACTCTGATTCTTCTTAAGATAGTCCAGATCCTGTTTGTTGTGGATCTCTATTAGGCCTTTGTGGTGGACTTTACACCAGGTTTCAGCCTCAGTCCAGTTCATTTTGTTGTTGGAGTAAGAGTAGGTCCAGCTGGTGACCAGCACTGAGGTTCAGAAAGAGAACATGCATCAGAAATCCAAATATTTTACCTGAGATGACTGAAAATGATGCTGGGGATGTGTTTAAACAACCTCAGTTTCAAGAAAGACCTACCTGACGTCAGTCTGAGGTACAGAGCAAGCTGGACATGTGTAGACCTCGATAACATCTTACCTTCAGTCTGACAAGAAGAAATGTTTCATTACTTGTGATGATGTGAGATAAAAATGCGGACAAACATACACAGGCTGTAGAAATGAATGAATCAGAATGAACCAGTCTGTCCGTTTCTGTTATAATATCACACCTGAGCGTAGTCGATACCTGCTGTGATCTGATGATTCTCCTGCTGGTTCCACACTTTCACACCGGCCTCCAGTCAGGTTCGTTTGACTGCACCAGCTCTGTTTGAAGTTTTTTTAAGCTGAGCTGCCTGTTAGTCTTAAATGGCAGGATGTGTTTTATGATGGTTGGACCATGACCGCAGCCTAATCATCAATAGTCTCTACATCCTTATGGTAGACGCACATTCCAGGCAGAGGCTGAACTCCACTTGTATGTTATTTTTATAAGTATGGTGCCAGTAAATGAGAATTTTATGAAAAAGTTCATTTTTGTACACAGTTTAATTATAAAAAAGTATCATATTTCAAATCAAATCATGTTTACTGTCACATCACATTACAGAGAGACTCGGCCTTTCTTGCCACAGCTCAGATGCGTTTATTCAGGTTTGTTGAGCGGACGGGTCTCAGTTGGTGGCATGAAAGCCCCAGTGTGTCAGTTTCCAATCATTTTCTCTGTCCAGTGAATAAAAAGAAGTATTAATTACCAAAGGCTAAACTAAACGATACGTTTTCAGCCTAGACTTAAAGGTTGAGACTGTGGAGTCCTGGACTTTGTCTGGGAGGTTATTCCAGAGTTGAGGGGCTGTGTAAGAGAAGGCTCTTCCCCCTGCTGACGATTTCTGAATTCTGGGAACTATCAAGAAGCCAGCACCCTGTGATCTAAGTAAACAACATGGTTCATAATACGAAATAAAGTCTCATAGATATTCGGGGGCGAGCCCATGTAGGGCTTTATACATTACTAAAAGAATTGTAGATTCACATAGGAACTGGAAGACAGTGTAGTGCTGATAGAACTGGACTAATATGATCACATTTTCTGGTTTTAATAAGAACCGTGGCTGCCGCATTGTGAACAAACAGCCATGAACAGTACGACTGTTTGTTGTTGGTTTATTTAGATTGTATTTATAATTCTGACTGAGATAACAAGCAGATCAAATTTAATGAGCATTCAATACAGCTCATTTCAAAAGATTCACTTTTTAACATTTGTAAATTATCTCTCATCTGCTGCATCATTATGGACATCTAAAATATCTAATATATTTAACAAATGTCTATTTTTGTATTTAAAGCGTTCTATTAATAAAAAATAATTGCGTTTGTCTGCAACCAACTCGTTTTGTAATTTTGAAAATATTGATATAAAAATTCTGAATATAACCTCTTAAATAAGGCCGTGCTGATCAGTATTAGTGATGACTGTTGTAATTATGGAGGAATTGGATGTAAGATCAGTCTTCTACCAGCCCTGCTGCTGTCTGAAGTGTCTGTTTGTAGGTTTAATGAAACTTTAATTACAGTCAAACTTACCACAACAGCTAGTCTGAGAGACTTGTATTAAGATCTGGGTGCAGTTTCAGTGGGGTGACAAAAGATAACTGTATTCAAATGTATTTTTACAGAAATGTCTGAGCTAATTTAGGTGACTATTGCCTTCTAATGTTTACAGTTTTACCCTCAAAGCTTCATTATAAGGACCCCAAACAATCTGAGGAAATATATAAATATCATTTGTGGGTGAAAACATGTTAAAGTTAAGCACAATGAGGCTAAACTATACAGTGGTGACCAGCACAACTGTGAGAACCTAAGTATGTTATTAATCAGTTAATACTGAGTGTTACTGCTGTGTGCTGGAGCATCAGTATCTACAAAACCTCACTGAACACACTCACGAAGAAGGCTGACTCTGCTGTAGGGGTCAAGCTGGATGTCTCTGATGTTTTGGGAGAATAGAGGGCTCATAATAAGCTGCTGGATAATATCTCACACCCCCTGAACACAAGTCAACAGAAGCACATTCAGTATCAGACTCAGATAGCTGTACTGAGATTATGTGACTTCTTTCTTACCCAGTGCAGTAAGGCTCTACAACAAGTCTGTCTGTCTGTCTGTCTATTTATTGTAATCTGTCTGTCTACCTGTCTCACTGCCTGTCTTTCTGTCTAGCGCTCTGTATATCTATCTGCCTGTCTGTCTGTTCATCCATCTATCTACTGAATAAAACACATGAATCCTGTGGTGTATCACAGCTCTGACTCTACTCAGGTCACAATCCGTCCATCAGTGTCACACAGTTACAGGACCGGGTCAGGACGAGGTCAGGACAGGGTGACCTGAACATCTAAACACTGCTGTGTCAACACACTCCACACAATGTAGAAGTTAGTGAAACACAGAGAGGGGAAGCTGGGTAATGCAGTCTATTCACATCCAAATCAAAACCCAATTTCACTGAGTCATTTCCAGCTTTTCTTTTCTCTCTGCAGAACCTGATTCAGATATCAAAATCTACAGCATCAAACATTTACAGCATCCATCCTGTTCATTAACACATGTGACATGTTTCATGCCTTTTAGGGACCTGAGAACACAACTCAGACACTGTATTTATTCAATAATATCTCATATTTATTGACATTTAAAGGGTTAAATAACATTAGCTTGGCTCTTGAAAAAGGACAGTACTCAGATTAAGGTACAGTAACCATAATAACCAGTGTCCTATAGTCAGAAACATTATTACAGTATAAGTTATGTAACAGCACACGTCTCGAACAATATGTTCAGTAAATTACACAAACAAACTCTTCCAACAGGAAGAAATATTACATTAAATAATTAAACATATCCAGTGAAGCACATTTATTTAGTTATGGTACAGATCAGGGATCAACCCCAGTTCCTTCAATCCTCTCTGCCAGGCTGAGGTGGGCACCTGTGCCACCGCTTGTCTTCTGTAAACACATGTAGGAAATCTTTTAGGGTTTTATTTAATCAGTTTAAACACTCTTTCATGTACAATGGTCATCCTAGAGAGATACTTCAACTACAGCACTACACTACAGAACTAATGTTCTACAACATTAAAGTGTTTATTTTACTTCTGTGTATATTTTTAATATATATAGAAGCTCCCAGGACAAAAAAAAATAAGTATTGCATGTTAAAGGTGGTAGTAACAGACTCCTGTAGATGGCACTGCACAAGGATGATGAGGCTATAAATACCTGCAGGGTGTGTGAGATGTAGAAGAGGTGGTACAGTGCAGTGAACGTCCTGTAGACTGGCATTGTTAGCACTGCTGGTAGACCTGTATGACTGTACACTTCCATATACCTGTAAATTCAGCTACTTCCTTCACACTCTGACCTTTAACCCCCAAATACAATCACTCCTTTATCATTAACATCTGAGACATTCACTGCAATCACACACCCTGCAGGTATTTATAGCCTCATCATCCTCGTGCAGGACCATCTGCAGGAGCCTGAAGTTACTACCACCTTAAACATGAAGTTTAAAAAGTTAATAATAATAATAATGATAATGATAATAATAATAACCATTATTATTATTAATATTAATATTAATAACCAGCCTGAAAGGTCTTAATCACAGTAAGTCTTCTACTCACTTGTATTTTGTAGTCAGTTCTGTCTATATTAGGCTGTCCGTGCTGCTCTTGTACACCTGTGGGGGAACGTGGATGTCTGAGTCACTGTAAAAACGAGATAAGACATTGATAAGCCTCAGTCACAAGTGACAACATGAACAAAAATAATTCATTCAGATTAATAGAAGTCATAACTTACCTTAAGTTAAACGTATCACCTGAAAGCAAAACAGAAAAATCATATAATTACCATTTTGGTGCAGAAATGCAATGTTTACATTTATATAATAGTGCCTATGATGACTGACATCTTTTAATCACATACTATCATGGAGATAAATACTGAGAAATGGCTTTTCAGTCTATAGTACATAATAGTGAATAATTACAGTACACATAGTTTATAATAGTGCTCACCTTTGTTTTTGAGCCTCTTCAGTATCCAGAGAGCCAGAGCGAGCCCGGAGAAAGCAGTCGCGCCTCCTGCTGCAGTCAGGCTGGTCACCACAGGTGGACTTAAGAAGGCCTGAGGAAGAGCTGAAATAAACAGACATAATAAAGATGATATATATGAGCTTCATTACCTGCTCTTCTAACTGTGGCACAGAGACATTGCAGAGAGGATCACAATAAGATTTTAGTGTAGTCCCTGGGTAGGTATCTCAGGTGTGGTTACTTTACCTTGGCACTCAGGTGTCTCTCCAGACCAGTTTCCGCTGAGGGTGCACATGACTGTGTCATAGCCGTGGAGGCGGTAGCCATCCAGACAGGTGAAGGTACAGGTGGGCTGCTCAGAGGAGCAGTTGATGAGACCGTTGAGTGGTTCCTGGAGGTCCGGGCACGTCACCGCTGTGGAGAGGGGATCACGTTAATGTAAACTCAACAGAGGGTCATAAAAGTGAAAGTGACACATTAAGCAATGTGCTTTCACACACTAGGGGGCAGTGAGCATCACAGTGGTGGGCAGCCCCTACACAAGGTACTCAGGGCGCAGTTGGGGGTTAGGTGCCCTTGATCAAGGGCAATTCAGTCATATCTATCTGTCAGTTTATCTGTCTGTCTGTCTATTTACATAGACAGGCTGGCATTACTGACTCTCGTTGTTTATTTTGACTTGTTGACTATATTTCTGAACATGTACATAACTAACATGATTATTGTCCATCGTGAGTGTCAGATGAGATAATTGTACCTGTGCAGTTGGGTCTGTCTGTGCTCCACTGTCCAGAAGATGTGCACTCCAGACGGACCATCCCCTGCAGAGCAAAGCCCTCATCACAGGTGAAGCTGCACACTGAACCCATGCCCAGAGCCTGGTCTGAACACAACATGCTCCCTTGCTGAGGAGTCTCCAGAGGGGGGCACTGAACAGCTGCAGAGACAGATCACAAAAAAATGGTGAAGCACAAACTCCAAGAGGTCTGCAGAAGAACCCACAAGTTCCTCAGAAACACAACCTGCACATACCTGTACAGGTAGGGAAGCTCTCACTCCATTCTCCAGTCCCTGTGCACCCTGTGCTCGCTGCCCCCTGCAGGACAAAGCCTGTATCACAGCTAAAGTGGCAGGTTGAGTTGACTCTGAGGTCGTCTGAGCTCGCAGTGCACTCTGAGTTCAGGTGAACTTGCTTCTCAGGAGACTTGCATCTGATAGCTGAGGACAGATTTACGACTTGTTTAGCAAATGTCTTCTCTTATATAAACACTCAAAATAGTGATCCAAGCTCTGCATCCTCACCTTCACAGTGAGGTATCTCCTGGCTCCACTGTGCAGAATCAGTGCAGGTGAGCTCTGCTGCCCCCTGGAGGTGGAACCCATCATCACAGCTGAAGCTACACCTGCTCCCATAACTGGCACCATCACCATCACAGCTGATTTTACCACCTGCAGGGTCTTCTATAATCGGGCACCGGATGGCTGGAGACAGAAAATGATAGCTTAAGGTGGACTGATGTGAAGAAACATGTAATTTATTCATGATGCAGGATTTAAAATGAAAAATGACTTAAATGTACACCACAAATAGATATTTAATGCCAATGCCACTTTCTTTACCTTCACAGGTGGGATATGAGTCATTCCATCGTCTTGTGGACTCACACATCAGCTTATTGGATGTGGAGCCTGTTAGTGTGAACCCTTCCTCACAGGTGAAGTCACAGGTGGACTGATAGCTGAAGTTCTTGTGAGGATGCTCACACTGCATGGCGCCGTGAAGTGGCACAGGCAGCTCAGAACACTGGACCACTGTGAGCACCAGCACAAAATAACCCAGAAGCATATTAGTGAGGTAATGATCTCAAAATACAAAAGAAAAGACCTGTAAAGGCTCAAGTTCTGCATCCTCACCTTCACAGTGAGGTATCTCCTCGCTCCACTGTGCAGAATCGGTGCAGGTAAGCTCTGCGGCCCCCTGGAGGCGGAACCCATCATCACAGCTGAAGCTACACCTGCTTCCATAACTGGCACCATCACCATCACAGCTGATTTTACCACCTGCAGGGTCTTCTATAATCGGGCACCGGATGGCTGGAGACAGAAAGTGATAGTTTAAGGTGGACTGATGTGAAGAAACATGTAGTTTATTCATGATGCAGGATTTAAAATAAAAAATGACTTAAATCTACACCACAAATAGATATTTAATGTCTCAAGAGCTTTCTTTGCCACTCTAAAATCACATAGTGTGCCTTTAAAATGCATGTCAATGCCAATTTCTTTACCTTCACAGGTGGGATTTGAGTCATTCCATCGTCCAGTGGACTCACACATCAGCTTATTGGATGTGGAGCCTGTTAGTGTGAACCCTTCCTCACAGGTGAAGTCACAGGTGGACTGATAGCTGAAGCTCTTGAGAGGATGCTCACACTGCATGGCGCCGTGAAGTGGCACAGGCAGCTCAGAACACTGGACCACTGTAAGCACCAGCACAAAATAACCCAGAAGCATATTAGTGAGGTAATGATCTCAAAATACAAAAGAAAAGACCTGTAAAGGCTCAAGTTCTGCATCCTCACCTTCACAGTGAGGTATCTCCTGGCTCCACTGTGCAGAATCGGTGCAGGTGAGCTCTGCTGCCCCCTGGAGGCGGAACCCATCATCACAGCTGAAGCTACACCTGCTTCCATAACTGGTACCATCACCATCACAGCTGATTTTACCACCTGCAGGGTCTTCTATAATCGGGCACCAGATGGCTGGAGACAGAAAATGATAGTTTAAGGTGGACTGATGTGAAGAAACATGTAGTTTATTCATGATGCAGGATTTAAAATAAAAAATGACTTAAATCTACACCACAAATAGATATTTAATGCCAATGCCACTTTCTTTACCTTCACAGGTGGGCTTTGAGTCATTCCATCGTCCTGTGGACTCACACATCAGCTTATTGGATGTGGAGCCTGTTGGTGTGAACCCTTCCTCACAGGTGAAGTCACAGGTGGACTGATAGCTGAAGCTCTTGAGAGGATGCTCACACTGCATGGTGCCGTGAAGTGGCACAGGCAGCTCAGAACACTGGACCACTGTGAGCACAATCAGGTATTAAAGTGTTAAAAAGGCACATTTTCACATTTTTGGCTGAAACAGGAGAGTATTACTCTCTCTCACCTTCACACGTGGGAGATTCATTGGACCATGTTTCTGAAGCTTGACACCGTGTTGTTTGGGAGCCGACTAGCTGGTACCCTTCCTGGCAGGAGTACTCACAGTGAGAAGCGTATGAGAATTGCCCATTAGGGTGGCTGCAGAGGATGCTGCCGTGCTCAGGACCTGAGACGTCTTCTTTGCATTTGTGAACTGAGAATAAAAAATAAAGACATCATCAATGAAATCTATTGAGTAATCACCACTAATCGGCCACGCTGCTTTGTAAAAGTGTTTTAAAAGATTAATTTAAATTCTAAGAAATGATGACAGAGGTGACATACCATGCTCACACTTTTCTCCATAGAAACCCTCAAAGCAGCTGCAGGTGTGGTTGTTGATGGTCTCCACACACTCCCCATGCCGGCTGCAGGAGTCTTCTTTACAGGATGCTGAGTGACAAATACAAAATCAGTTTTATTTTATTTCCTCTTTAAATTAACATTAATGTCACAAATTCTCCTGTTTCACCACATACAGGTGTAGCAAAGTGCAGCCTTTCGCTTTTGGCAGGACTCATCGTTCCATTTTCCCTCATCTTTTGCTCTCTTAATGTAGATCTCCACACAGTCCTCATTGTTCCTGCCATTGTTGGGCTCCCCTGCGGCCCAGTTCTCGGCCTCTACCGTCAACGTCTTGTTGGTTCCCACCCAGGTCCAACTGTTGTTGATCTTGCGGATGCCGATCCAGTAGTATCCTGCCACTTTGGGAACAATGCTGTTGAGATGTTTGATCTCATCCTGGTTCTGGATGGCCACCATGTCTGTGTAGCTCGTCCTGCACCACCTGCGGGCCTCATTCCAGGTCATGCTATTGGTGGAGTAGTGATAGGACCAGGCTTCGGTTCCTGTCCATTGGGTTGACACTGTGTTAGGAAGCAAAGACGGGCTCAGTGGGTGTTTCAGTGCAGCATTTTCCAATACTACCCCAAACTAGACTCTTAAATAGGACTGCTGATGGGTTCTTTTGTGAAGCTGCCAGTTCTATTATTATTATCACTACTACATACCATGATGTGACAAATACCATGTTGATGTGCTGAGCTTTGTTCTTTGCTCTTTTAGTACAATAAAAAAGTTCTAGATAGAACCCTTTAGTAGGATTTCACTACTGTTATGGGCAAAAGAACCTTTATAGGTACTATATAGAACCTGTACATAGAAGCGTGTAGTAATAGAGGAATTAATAATAATAATAATAATAATAATAATAATAATAATAATAATAATAATAATAATAATAATAGAGGAAGCTGCTGTACAGAACCATCTACAGCACATCATTAATGAATCTAAAGAACATTTTAACCAAACATAGGGTTCTTTGAGTGTTCATGGTTCTAGGTATTGTCTTGACTAAAGAACCCTTTCTAAAGAGTGTAGACTGTAGTTTTCAGTGGTTAAACATGTTTCTTACCTGTGAAGAGGAAGATGAAGGAGAACATGGTCCTGAAAGTGTGTGTCATGCAAAAGTCCTGCAGAAATAAAACAAATAAATAATTTTAGTTTTTATATTCTGCTCTATTTCTATTCTCTCTCTCTCATCTATGTCAGGAAAATTGAAGCAAATAATGCACGCGCTTACCATCCTAAACGATCCTCAGAGGGTCAGTCTTATCAGAAATGTTAGATGTACCTGAGTCTGTGTGTCTTTATCAGAGGAGTGTGACTCTGAGCTCAGAGATGTTGGGTTGCTCTATTTAAATAAGCTGCTCCACCTCCAGGCTGGCCAACCCTCATTATTCCCGGAATAATGACCATTCTCTGGAAATACCCCCAGATCAGCAAAGGAAGGAGTGTTTCTCTTCATCTCACTTTCGTTTTTTCCTCTGACAACTTGTAGAGGAAGCGAGCAGCATGCCAGGAAGTGTACTTTCCCCAATTTCCAGTGTTTCTTATTCAGATATGCCAACGGAATAGCAAAGCTTCCAGATTATTTTTTTGTGACACTGAGATAAAGTCCTGCTAGTTCATTTAAAACAAATCCCTCACAGTAGAGATGTTGGTGTTAGGCTGTTGGGAAAGTATAAGTCGTTCATCCTCAGTGCACATCCACTATAACTGCCCAGGTTAGTGTTTCTGAGATGCTGCCTCCACCATGCTTCACCTGATACACTATGATATCCCAGGCTCTGTTCATTCCAAATTGATCATTTTTGTTTTAACACATTTTTTTCACAGCCCAATGTGTTTTTTCACCAACATTATTAGTGCCAGTGTAGTGTTTTCTGTCTGATAACATGTTTTGAAAGCCGAGCAGATGGTGAAGAGGGTGGAGTGATGGAACGCTAAGGGGAGGGGCTTATTACAAGACTTATGTGATGAGCATAAACACACAGAACTTCATTCATTCATTTGATAGATCATTTGTTAGGTGGGTTGTACAGTCAGTAGGTAGGTTATTTGGTTGGTGGCTTATTTGGTTGATGGCTTATTTGGTTGGTGGGTTATTTGGCTGGTAGGTTGTTTGGTTGGTGGATTATTTGGTTGGTGGGTTATTTGGGTAGTGAGTTATTTAGTTGGAAGGTTATTGAGTTTTTTGGTTGGTGGGTTAAATGGTTGGTAGATTATTTAGTTGGTGGCTTATGTGGTTGGTGGGTTATTTGGCTGGTAGGTTATTTGGTTGGTGGATTATTTGGTTGGTGGGTTATTTGGGTAGTTGGTTATTTGGTTTGTGGCTTATTTGATTGGTGGATTATTTGGTTGGAAGGTTATTGGGTTATTTGGTTGGTGTGTTATTTGTTGGTTGGTGGGATATTTGGGTAGTGGGTTATTTGGTTGGTGGGTTATTTGGGTAGTGGGTTAATTGGTTGGTGGGTTATTTGGTTGGTAGGTAGATCATTTAATAGGTTATTTACTAAGTACGTTGTTTAGTTGGTTGGTCATTTGGGAAGTCATTTGATACTGAAAACAGACACCTGCCTACATTCCCACTATGTAGGTAATGAAACAGACCTAACATATCACCAAAAGTGTTCCTCTATCACTACAAGTGTGACAATAGCAGAACCCTTTTGTGGTAGAACTTTACTCAAAAGGTTACTAAAGTGTTCATGGTTGTGTAACCAGAGAGAACCAATAAACACTCATTTATATAATATCACACACATAGTGTAAGTGAAAGCTAGGTCAGGAGAGTTAGCATCGCCCTGCTTGTGTTTGTGATATTTGTTTTCCTGCTCACGGACACTGACTGACACCTGTTTCCTGAAAAATCTTAAAGTTAATGCTCTCTGGGAGGATTTGGAGCAGGACTAGGATGTGAGACACTGTTAATGATCACTGCATCGGCGCCAGCGCTGTTGTGTCCAGTCTGCAGACAGCATTCTTCCCCCCAGCTTCACAGAGGTTAGCTGGCACTGCCCACAAGTTCTCAGAAACCCCGCCCCATTTATTTAAAGCTGGTTGAATCTAATGTTTTCAACATTTACATTTATATTTGAGGGATTTAACAGACACTCTTTTCCAGAGGGTTGGGAAACACTTCAGTCATGACCCGCCCAGGGATCAAACCGGCGACCTTCTGATCACAAGACCAGATCCCTAACCAGCAGACCAGGGCTGCCCCCACTGTTAACACTCTATTTTTAATAACAAAATATCCATACTGCACAGCCATATCAGAACATTATGATCACCTAACCACCCTTGGCTCGGAAGAGACTGGAGAGATGTTGTGGCATGGGCACCAGATTGAGTGGGGCACCACTGTTATATTGTTGGGAGGCACTCAGAAGTCCATCCTCAGTATACCATCACTACTAGAACATCCCACATCGTTAGTGGTTTCAGAGATGCTGCCTCTGCCATGCTTCACTCTGTACCCTATTAGCATATCCTTTGGCCATGATGATGGTTTTAGGCTCTGATACAGCTGACGGCTGTGCTCACTGCAGCAAACTGTCACGTAACGTCCCGGCTCAACCCTGGGGTGGTCTTAATGTTCTTAAAAGCTTCAGTGAATTTCTCTATATGTGGTGTGGCAGTAGCATTTTTATTATATGCATTTAATCTGAACCTGTGAAAAAGTCATTACCTCAGCTGTGCACTGACAGGGATGTGTGACTGTGAGCTTTCTACTGTTCTCTGTGGTCAGAGGTGGAGTAGAGAGTAATGGCTTTTTGTGGATGTGAGGAAGCTGGTGTGATTCTGTGTAAACACCCTGAGCCAGAGGTCAGTTGAAAGGACATCCATCATTAAAAAATGACAACAACCTCATCCAAGGAAATCTTCACCCTTAACCCCAAAAAACCCCCGAAAGTAAAGAGCTGTGTGAGTGAGACCTTCTGAGCTCTGCAAAGATGTTTGTGTAGTTTCAGTTTGTTAAAACAGGGATATAATAATGGACATTAATACCACAGCATCGTTACACTAACATCTGAACTACGACTGTTTTCCAAAGCTATTGTACCTTGTTGGTACCTCAGTTGTCAGAACCACGTTACTTTGAACCACTGTGGTCTGAACTACAATGCCACACTACACATCTACCTCAGAGTCATAGCTATAGCTTTTAATGCCAAAATTTGACTCATTATACATTAGTAAGTAATAAGGATTTTTGGTGTCTTGGGCCGGATTTCGGGGGATCAGGTCATAACAGGTCCTGCTGAGTAGAATGAAGGCAGTGGGCAGAGCTAATAGGATAACAGGACCAGAATTGGTGGTAGTGGGGAGGATAGAGGGGAGCATAGTAACATCAGTATCTGAAAGCAAATGAGAATGCAGGTTAGTTATTTATATATGCAAATGGAGGGCTGTGATTGGTCAGAGTCTTGAATTAATGCAGCATTGGGTCACATGACAGAACTTACACTGTTGCTTCCATCTCCAACTGTGATTTGGGAAACAAACCGCTGGTCTGTCTGTTTTAGGTGACTATTAACTTTAGTTAATTAGTTAATTAATTAATTAGCTTTTGTTAGCCTTGCAGCTGCAGTTCTAAAATCTGGACGCATGTCTTGGTTGGTGACCTGCAGTGGAAATGTAAGCACATCTTTGCTTGAAACAGATGAACATGAGCTGGTTTAGGATATACTCGGATTTTGTTTGGCTTGAATCATTACCAATCCTAGAATCAGAAGATAGAATGGCTTTTACGGGAAACAGGGATTTTAATGGAAGTAATGAGTATTCTTTTAAAATATTGTGTCTACAAGGAGCCTATCAGAAGTTTTTTTTGGCTCCCGTTGAAGCCTGTTGTCTTCCCTGGGAAGTCTGGAAGTCCTCCTGGGAAAGAAAGAGGGGAAGGATGAAGGAAAGCAAGAATTACACACTTAAATAATGAAGTTCAGTAGTTCAAGTTAAATTAAATGTAGTCTCTAAATATTAAATATCATTTCCTTTCAGGCCACAACATGACGCTTATCTAATCAGGGTTTACAAACACTCGTATTACTCAAAAGTGAACTAAAGTCAGATCTTAGATTAAAAATGCTGGTCCTGTGGGCGACACATCCAAATTACATTACAGACAAAAGAGAGCATTTTATTCTGTATTACAACAGATCTTATTGTAGAAGAGTTAAAGACCAAACATTATTTATATTTTATACCACCCAAATGCCACCCTTATTGGCCACAACAAAAGAACAACTAGAAGAGCTGGTGAGTCACACTGAGAAGGCTGCAAAGGAATATAACATGCAGATCAATGGAGCTAAAACAAACGTGATGACGAACACTGAAGATATACTGAAGATCACAGTCGAAGG
>BRDA01075435.1:11381-41296 GCA_036984385.1 Crenuchus spilurus | reverse complement strand
TTTTTTTTTTTTTTTTTTTTTTTTTACAAGAATAAGCCCAAAATGTGTATAATAGCTTAGGTTCTCAATTCTGACCAATTAAAAGCCGTTGTGATATGTTTGTGATATGCAGTTATATACCAGTTTTTTTTGTTTGTTTGTTTTTGTAGTCTGTATCTAACCATTCATGTCCAACAGCTAAATTTTGTTTGATAAAGAAAGAGATATATGGTAGTATGATATAATAATATATACAGTGGGGGAAAAAGTATTTGGTCAGCCACTGATTGTGCAAGTTCTCCTACTTAGAAAGATGAGAGAGGTCTGTCATTTTCATCATAGGTACACTATAACCATGAGAGACAAATGAGAAAAAAAGGATTTTTAAAGATTTTTATTTGTAAATTATGGTGGAAAATAAGTATTTGGTCAATAACAAAAGTTCAACTCAATACATTGTAACATGGCAATGACAGACTTTAAATGTTTCCTGTAAGTCTTCACACCAGGTTTGCACACACTGTAGCTGGTATTTTGGCTCATTCCTCCATGCAAATCTCCTCTACAACAGTGATGTTTTGGGGCTGTTGCTGGGCAACACGAACTTTCAGCTCCCTCCACAAATTGTCTAGGCCACTCCAGGACCTTTTTATGGAGTCACTCCTTCACTGCCCGAGCAGTGTATTTGGGATCATTTTGATGCTGGAAGGCCCAGCCATGTTTCATGTTCAATGCTCTTTCAGAGGTTTTGGCTTACAATCTCACGATACATGGCCCCGTTCTTTCATCCCTTAACACGGATCAGTCGTGCTGTCCTCTTTGCAGAAAAACAGCCCCAAAGCATGATGTTTCCACCCCCATGCTTAACAATAGGTATGGTGTTCTTGGGATGCAACTCAGCATTCTTTTTCCTCCAAACATGGCAAACTTGAAATGAGCCTGGACATGTGCTGGCATGAGCAGGGGGACCTTGAATGCCCTGCATGATTTTGAACCATGATGGCATAGATAGATAGATAGATAGATAGATAGTTAGATAGATAGATAGATAGATAGATAGATAGATAGATAGATAGATAGATAGATAGATAGATAGATACTTTATTAATCCCTTGCGGGAAAAGTATAGTGTAGTGTGTTACTAATGGTTCTCTTTGAGACTGTGGTCCCAGCTTTCTTCAGGTCATTGATCAAGTCCTCCTGTATAGTTCGGGGCTGACTCCTGACCTTTCTCAGAATCATCCTTACCCCATGAAGTGAGATCTTGCATGGAGCCCCAGACAGTCATCTTGTGTTTCTTCCAGTTTCTAATAATGGTGCCAACAGTTGTTGCCTTCTCACCAAGCTGCTTGCCTATTGTCCTGTAGCCCATCCCTGCCTTGTGCAGGTCTAAAATTTTGTCCCTGTAGTCCTTAGCTCTTTGGAGTGTGATTGATTGAGAGTGTGGACAGTTGCCTTTTATAGACATAAGTTCAAACAGGTACAATTAATTGAAGTTATTAGCGCAGAATAGGTTGGGCTTCTTAAAGGTCTGTAAAAGCCAGAATTCTTGCTGGTTGTTTATTGACCAAATACTTATTTTCCACCATAATTTACAAATAAATTCTTTAAAAATCCTACAATGTGATTTCCTGGATTTTTTCCCCCTCATTTGTGTCTCACAGTTGAAGTGTACCTATGATGAAAATTACAGACCTCTCTCATCTTTCTAAGTAGGAGAACTTGCACAATCAGTGGCTGACCAAATACTTTTTTTCCCCACTGTAAGCTCATCAGGCAAAAAAAAAATGCTACCACATTAAATCTTGTGTGTTTAAGGTTGCAGTAACTTCAGGCTCCTACATATGATGCTGCATGAGGATGGCTGGGCTATAATTACCTGTGGGAAGTGTGATGGGATTTATAGATTGAGAAAAGATGGTACAGTGCAGTAAATGTCATATTTGATGTGTAGAAAATAGGTTGCAAAGCAGATGCTAATGATTCGCAAAATATTTTTATAAAACATAATAAAAATGTGGTACAATCGCTGCAATATATGGAATTGAATACCTTATTGTGATATGTAACATTACCCACATTTAGTTGAGAGAAAAAGAGAAAAATATTGAATGAAGATGCATATTTATATAAAGAATACTCAAGAAAATGCTCATAAATATTCAAGGTAATATTTTCATCATGGTACATGTTGGATGGATGCTTTCATTTGATATACATGTGCTTCATTTTTTGCTGTTTTACTAAGCCAAATAAATCTTTTCAAAATGGGTCAATGTGGCCAATAGTGTGAGGATGGCTTTGAAAAATCAATTTAACATCTCCACCAGTGTCCTGCACTGGTCACAGAAAATCAACACTCAACCCCCACACACGCACACACATACAAGTACTCTGTTTTTCAATCTAGTGTCCGTCCTTCAGAAACAAACACATCTGCTGGACAGCTATTCATGAGAACAGGTCAGGTCTGTTTCGACAGAGGTCAGTGCTGATATATATAGTTGAAAATGCATGTGGGGATGTGAAGCTACTGCAGAAATGAAGAATGAAGATAACAGCTATTCAAACTAGGTCAAAGACGACTCAACATGACCCTGATCCTATGTCCTCCATTGTTCTAACTTTGTAATTAAATAGTAAAATGAATTGCATTTTGACCATTGATGCAACAAACGCAGATACAGCAGACAGATGAAAATGCTCTATGTAATGGTAACAAGACAAAATGCAAATACATCTACAAAAAAATGTACTGTTCACTCACTGGGGTGATGGGTCCGTGTTCAGAAGCTTTAACAACATAACTGTAGCAGATTCTGTTCTATTTCATGTTTATTGATGCCTCTCCTGGAAAAAAGCATACAAATATGCTACTTTCATCTGGAATTGTGAATGTATTCAACCTTTAAGGTACACAGTTATGGTACTTGACCATTATGAGTCTGGGGTTATTCTGGCTGTTTTTGCAAACTCATTTAAATACCACATTAAAATGATTACAATGAAATTGTTTGGTATCACATCATTACTTGTATTACCTGAATTATTTGTCTCTCTGACATATATTTTGGACCCCAAATCACACACAGAATACATAAAATCAGATTAGAAAAATATACTAAAACACTTAGAGATGTTTTAACAGCTGAATATTAACACATGTTATAAGTGGGAATATTTAATGGCTGTGTTGGTAGGTTCTGCTGCAAATATGATGATCATGTCCTTGTTAACTTACAATTACTTGTGGCAAATGTCAATAGAAATGCTCAACATGAATTTGTTTAAGGACCATGTTGTAACTTCATTTACCTTTGTTTTTTAAAGGGGTTTCTTTCCTCTGATTTGTTAATGCCAGTCATCTGCTGTCAGTGTCTGCAGCTATGTCTGGTTGATTGTCATTGTCTAATGGCAGCTATGACTGGCTTATCCATGCAAATGATCTGCCCTTTATATATGAAGTCTTACCACTGGAGGTGGGCTCTTTTAATCTGATTTGCGGATGCCGGTCATCTGCTGTCATTGTCTGCAGCTGAGTCTGGCTTACTGACTCATTTATGACAGTCACTGGCTAGAGTGGTAGCCAGCTGTGAATAGCTTTCACTGCAAAGGATCTGCCCTCTCTGTGTGGAGTTCTAACACTGGAGGTGGACACATTTTCTCTGATTCACTAATGCATGTCATCAGCTGTAATTGCCTTCAGCAGTGACTGGCCTCAGTCATGTGTGCATGGCATGGAATCATTGATTCCATATGCACAGAACAGACTGGTACTCCATGGGCTTGTCTTGTCTTTCTTAAAAATATCTGGCTCACATTCTCTGGCCTTTTCCCAGACTTTATCTTCTTTTCTATTGTGTGTGTGTGTGTGTGTGTGTGTGCGCGTGTGCCACAGTGAGCTTGCTGAAAAACTTGTACTCCCTAGCTGGGTATTGTGCCTCTGAGCATATTCAATGTGTGGCGACTTACTTATTATAGACCCCCTTGGTTGGCATCCAAGCTTTTAAAAAGCTCACCCTGGGTGGTGTTTCAGCTAGGAGAAAGTGAAATCTCCTTTCTAGCGCACTTATCCCAGAGTGTACATAGTGAGTGGCATCCATCACTAAGACCCACCCCCAGTCGCATTGCTCCCCAGTAAAGCGTAATGTTATGGGCATTACACACCTCAAACCTAAGTGATGCAGCAAAAAAACATGCACCATGCTTTTCATTTCTTGCAGCTCTGGATTGAATCCTGGAAAAATATGTTCTTACCTTGTGTTTTATTATTATTATTGCCACTCCAATCAAGGAATCAAGGAAACTTTGTCATTTGCATCACATATAGTACATGAGGTGGAACGAAATTACATTCCCAAGGTCCCAGTTTTACCAAGTGCAGTAGTTTGATAAATATGTTCTACAGATGTAAATGTAGACTATACAATGTAAGTATAGACTGTACACTGTGCAGAGCAGTATTGGACAAGAGTGCAAGTAACTAAGACTGGTCAATGTTCAGAGCATTGAGCACAGCGTGGGGAGATTAGCAATAAGTTATATGAATGAGTGGATAAATGAATGAATATTAGCAGCATACAGTTAAAGTTAAAGTGACCAAGTGTAATAAAGTGTCAGTGCAGTGTGAGCTTCCTAAGTGGAGTTTAAGAGTCTAACAGCTTCTGCAATGAAGCTGTTCCTCAGTCTGGTGGTTTTACACTTTATGGACCACAGCCTCCTGCCAGAGGGGAGCGGGACAAAAAGTGAGTGTGCTGGGTGGGTGGAGTCCTTCATGATGCAGGTGGCCCTTTTCCTGCATCTAGAGGTGTAGATGTCTGTGGTGGAGGGGAGGCTGACACCAACAATCTTCTGTACAGCTTTCACCAACATCTGCAGAGATTTTCTGGTGGAGACCACTTCCACCTCAGATCCTCTGACGTGCGGGTGGGGGGGGGGAGTGGACATGCTGGCTTCTTCTGAAGTCCACAATCATCTCCTTCATCTTTTTTTACATTGATGCAGAGGTTGTTTTCTCTGCACCAACCCTCCAGGTGTTTCACTTCCTACCTGTAGCCAGACTCATCGCTGTTTGTGATGCATCCAACCACAGCTCTGTCATCTGCAAGCTTCATAAGACAGCCTGGTTGAGTAGGTGAGAAGTCATATGCGAGCAGAGTGAACAGGATGGGGCTTAACACACAGCCCTGAAGGGGATCCAGTGCTGAGGGTTAAAGTGGAGGAGGTGATGTTGTGGATTTTAACATACTGTGGTCTGTTGGTCAGGAAGTCCAGGAAACAGTTGCATAGGGAAGTGTTCAGTCCGAGTGAATAGAGTTTGTGACTCAGGGTCTGAGGAACCATTGTGTTGAAGGCTGATGCGAAGTCCACAAAGAGCAAACGGACATAGGAGTCCTTCTGTTCCAGGTGGATGAGGGTGGTGTGGACCACAGAGGAAATGGCATCCTCTGTAGAATGGTTCTTCATGTAGGCATATTTGTGAGGATCCACAGTGATGTCGATGATGGCTTTGATGTGGGACATTACCAGTATTTCAAAGCACTTTGTGACTATCGGCATGAGGGCTATTGGCTGGTAGTCATTCAGACCTGACACTGTGGAGCTCTTGGGGACCAGGATATCGGGGTCTTCATGCAGGTGGAGACAACTGCTTGGCTGAGGGAGGCGTTAAATATGTCTGCCAGGACTACAGAGAGCTGTTTTGCACAGTCCTTTAACACCCAACCGGGGATGTTGTCAGGACCGGCTTCTTTTCGAGGGCTGATTCTCCTAAGGGTCCTCCTTACTTCAGCTGGTGTCACGCTGATGGGCACTTCTAAGTGCCGGAGTGAGTCTGATGTTGGGGGGTGTTGGGGCTCTCAAACCGGGTGTAAAATTTGTTGAGAGCCTTGGGCAGGAAGGGGTCATTGGGGCATTGTGCATCCTTTGATTTATAGTCTGTGATGCACTTTATGCCCCTCCACATGCTCCTTGGATCCTGGGAGGTGAAATGTCCCTGGATTTTCTGAGCATATGCAGCTTTTGCCATCTTTATACCTGCTGTCAGCTCCCTTCTAGCCTATCTGAGTCCCCGTCGGTCGCTGGATCTGAAAGCTGCATCCCTAGCTTTCAGCAGAGAACACACCTCTGCATTCAGCCAGGGTTAATGGTTCGGGTAGCAGGTCACAGTCTTGGTGGTAGTGACATCATCTGCACACTTGCTGATGTATCCGAGGACACCAGCTAAACAGTGAGGAAAATAAGTTTTTGAACACCCTGCAAATTTACAAGTTCTCCCACTATATGGAGTGGTCTGAAATGTTCATCTTAGCTGCATGTCCACTGTGAGAGACATAATCTAAAAGAAAAAATCAGGAAATCACAATGTATGATTTTTTTAATAATTTATTTGTGTGTTACTGCTGCAAATAAGTATTTGAACACCTGCCAGTCAGCAAACATTCTGGCCCTCAAAGACCTGTTAGTCTGCCTCTAAAAAGTCCACCTCCACTCCACTTATTATTCTAAATTAGAAGCACCTTTTTGAGGTCGACAGCTGCATAAAGATACCTGCCCACCACACACATTCAGTAAGACTCCCAACTACTAACATGGCTAAGACCAAAGAACTGTCCAAAGACACCAGAGACAAGATTGTAAACATTCTCAAGGCTGAAAAGGGCTACGGGGCAATTGCCAAGCAGCTTGGTGAAAAAAGATCAACTGTTGGAGCAATTATTAAAAAATGGAAGAAGCTATATATACGTCAATTTCCCTCTGACTGGGGCTCCATGCAAGATCTCACCTCGTGGTGTATCAATGATCTAAGAAAAGTGAGAAATCAGCCCAGAACTACACGGGAGGAGCTGGTCAATGACCTGAGGAGAGCTGGCACCACTGTTTCCAAGGTTACCGTGGCTAATACACTACAACGTTATGGTTGAAAGTCATGCATGGCAAGGAAGGTTCCCCTGCTTAAATAAGCACACGTCCAGGCCCATCTTAAGTTTGCCCATGACCATTTGGATGATCCAGATGTCAGAGAATGGGTAGTGAGGCAGGCAAACGCAGCAGTAAGGAATGACAGGAGTTTTAATGAACGATCGGAAGTACAAAAACGACAGGCAAAAACAAGGTCAGAGTTCAAAGAGATCAAAAAACCATCCGGCATCAGAGAATATCAAAGAGATTCCGAAACGTGGTCAAGAACAGGCAAAAGTCAAAAATAGAATAATTCAGATAATCTAGAAAAACCGCTCGTTAAGGCAACCAAGAAGTCGGCAATAACTCGCCCCGAAGAGTGCGTGAAAAGGAGATATATAGTCTGTGAGTAATAGAGATCAGCTGGTCTGACTCAGTACTCAGGTGAGTGCGACCTATGCCCATGCAGCTGATTGGCTGAGTCCTCCGCCTGTCTGGTGGAAAGTAAGTCAAGGTCCTGTTGTAATCTCGAGTCAGATCCAGCAGAGGGCGTGACAGTGCCCCACCTCAAGGAATCAGAGTCAACCAGGGAGCGATGATTTCTAAGAGCACGAGACCGGCCAGAAGCGGAGCGAGCCGATATACCCCGAACAGCCGAGGGCCGACCACGCCCCGTGGTCTCGGACAGCCCGGAAAATGGGCGTGGAAATCGGCGATCAGGGCAGGATCCAAAACGTCACAAGCAGGAACCCACGACTGCTCCTCCGGACCGAAACCCTCCCAATCCACGAGGTATTGCAGTCCGCTCCTCCTGCGCCTAGAGTTCAATAGAGCGCGCACTTGATAGACGGAAGAGCCATCCACCTCCACAGGAATGGGCGTGTTCCGGGCCAAGCCCCTGTCATTCAGTGGACCATGCGAGTAAGGCTTTAGGAGAGATACATGAAAAGTATTAGAAATTCGCATTCTGGTAGGCAATAATAATTTATACGACACATCATTGATGTGTCTCAGTATTTTAAACGGCCCTATGTACTTAGGGCTCAGTTTGGTACGTCCCTTCAAGTCCCATGTAGACAGCTAGACTCTCTGTCCCACTCGGAACACCGGCGTAGGACCGCGACGCCTGTCCGCTTGCAATTTGTGTTTGCGGATGACCTCTTCCACGCGCTGATTGACGCTCTCCCACACGCTCTCGCTGCGTCTCATCCATTTATCTACTGCCGGCACTGCGGATGAGATTGCTGTCCACGGTGCTAGAGGTGGCTGGTATCCTAAAACGCACTGAAAAGGCATCAAGCCTGTGGAGGATGAGATCAGCGAATTCTGTGCAATTTCAACCCAGGAGAGGTAGCGTGACCAGTCTGACGGATTCTCATAGCAGTAAATTCGCTGATATTTCCCCAGTTCTTGATTAATCCTCTCGCAGTGTCCGTTACTTTGTGGGTGATAGCCCGAAGAAAGACTAATATTAACACCAATGTGCTCAAAAAAAGCTGCCCATACCTGGGAAGTAAACTGAGGTCCCCGATCGGACACTATGTCCTCAGGAATGCCGAAATGTCTGAACACCTGATTGAAAAGAGTCTCAGCAGTCTGAAAGGCAAAAGGAAGCTTAGCGAAAGGAATGAACTTAACTCCTCGAGAGAAGCAATCTAGCACCGTCATGATAGCAGTATGGCCCTCATAGTCAGGGAGATCAGTCACAAAGTCTATGGCTATATGTGACCATGGTCTAGAAGGGACAGGAAGTGGACACAATTTACCAGCGGGTAAAGTTTTGGGGACTTTGCACTGAGAACAAGCAGTACATGATTTTATGTATTTATGTACATCTTGTCGAAGGGTAGGCCACCAATATTTAGCTGTAATCAGCTGGGCGATCCTCGTCTCTCCCGGATGTCTGGAGGAGAGAGACGAGTGGGCCCACGTAATGATTTTAGATCGGCAAGACAACGGCACGTACATTTTGTCAGACGGGCTGGATTCGGGTATTTTAACGCCCTGTAAAGCGAACTCAATTTCTTTATCAATGTCCCAATTTATAATGGAGATGAAAGTTTCAGGTGCCAAAATGGAAGCAGCTTTGTTAGTGGGACAGTCATCAGTCTGATATAGGCGAGAGAGGGCATCAGCTTTTTGGTTTTGGCTGGCTGGCCGATAAGAGATCTTAAAATCAAACCGGGAGAAGAATAGGGCCCAGTGCGCTTGACGGGGATTGAGACGTTTAGCGGATTTTAGATATTCGAGATTCTTGTTGTCTGTAAAAACTGTGAAGGGGAATTTAGCACCCTCTAGCCAATGTCTCCATTCATCTAATGCTAATTTAATAGCTAACAGTTCCTGATCGCTGACCCCATAGTTTTTCTCTGCAGCACTAAACTTGTGTGAATAGAAAGCGATGGGTTTAAGTTTCGTGGGTAGACCTGTCCGTTGTGAGAGAACGGCTCCTACTCCAGTCTTGGATGCATCCACTTCGACCTTGAAAGCCTTCTCCGAGTCGGGTTGCACTAATATGGGAGCTGAGGTGAATGCAGCTTTAAGTTTTTCAAACGCTTGTTGCGCGGAGTCTGACCATTGAAACTTACGTGTGGGCCCCTTTAAGAGCGAGGTGAGAGGAGCGGTAATGATGCTGAATGAACGGATAAAACATCTATAATAGTTGGCGAAACCCAGAAACCTTTGGAACTCTTTAGTAGACGTAGGAAGTGGCCAGTTTAGAACTGCTTGTATCTTGTTCTGACTCATCATGACGCCCTCTGAGCTGATGTCAAAGCCTAGAAACTGAGTTTTGTGTACATGAAATTCACATTTCTCTAATTTGACATACAACCTGTTCTCTAGAAGCCGCTGGAGTACAGCTCAGACATGAGATACGTGTGCTTGATAATTATTTGAATAAATCAAAATGTCGTCAAGGTACGAGTAGGCAAAGTGACCAATCATGTCTCTGAGGGTGTCATTAATGAAAGACTGGAAAACGGAGGGACTTAAACTGAGGCCGAAAGGCATAACTTGGTACTCATAGTGCCCCCTAGTGGTGCTGAAGGCCGTTTTCCACTCATCCCCCTCCCTGATACGGATGAGATTATATGCGCTCCTTAAATCCAACTTAGTAAAAATCTTGGCCTTACGTAGCTGTTCCAGAGTAGCTGAAATGAGGGGAAGAGGATAAGAGTACTTTCTTAAACACTGATTGAGGGCTCGGTAGTCAATACAAGGTCTCAGTCATCCATCCTTCTTCTTCACAAAAAAGAAACCTGATGAAACAGGCGAAGTAGATGGACGGATGAACTCCTGATCTAATGCCTCCTGAACATATGTTTCCATAGCTGCCTCCTCCTCACCGCTAAGAGGATATATGTGAGACCGAGGTAGAGGTGCCTGATTAATTAAATCCAAAGCACAGTCAACGTCACGGTGAGGCGGTAGTTCAGTAGCCTTTTTCTTACTAAAAACCTCCTCTAAGTCACTGTACTCTGGAGGGATAGTCTGCTCAGACTTAATGTCAGGACTTTCAATTGTTGTGGACCGAATAGAGATTGGTCTTTGGACATGAGAAATACAATTGTTCAAACAATATATAGACCATTTCAGAATCTGGGGTAACTCCCATGTAATATGGGGATCATGGATACGGAGCCATGGGAGTTCGAGAATAATAGGAAAGTGAGTCTGTTCTAGGATAAAAAAGGATAAATCTTCAAAATGCAGAGAACTGATCTGAAATCGAAGGGGGGCTGTGAGGTGGGTTATGTGTCCAGAACCGAGTGGTCTGCCATCCAGGGCCTTGAGCGGTTGAGGAATCTTCAACCTCTGGGTCTGTATGTTCCACTTGTTGACCAAAGCTCGGTCCATAAAATTCCCCTCCACTCCGGAATCAATCAGCGTGGGTACTGTGAAAGATGAAGAAGGAGAGCAGTAAACAGTGCCATGTAATGTGAATGATTTGGCAACAGGCAGAAGCGTACTGATGCTTACCATGGGGACGCGTGGACTAACACCCACACGTCTATTGGTTGATCCAGAAGCGTATTTAGAGAGACGGAGTGCACAATCCTGGATTAAGTGTCCTTTCGTGCCACAATACATACACAGCCCCTCCTTCATTCGTCTGTGTCGCTAGACGAATCACATTGCATAGGTTCTGGTTTTGTAGAAGGTTCCTCGTAAGTAGGAGTAACAGATCTGTGTCTGGGTTTACGGTCCCTGAGCATGTTATCCAGGCAAATAGATAACGAAATCAATTGGTCTAGTGTCAAGGAATCATCTCTGCACGCTAGCTCGGTCAGGATGTCCTCATTGAGCCCATTCCTATAAGCGATCAGCAAAGCAAGTTCATTAAAGCCGCTGGCAGCGGCTAGAGTCCGGAATTCAAGAGCAAAATCCGAAACAGAATGTTTACCCTGACGTATCTTTGACAAACGTTCCCCTTTAGATCTATCTTGTTTAGGGTGATCGAACACGGCTCTAAACTCATTCAAAAACTGGGCATAAGTATACTGAGATACGGTGGGCCAGACCGCTGTTATCCACTCTAAAGTGCGGTCGAGTAGACGGGATGCAATGAAAGCTAACCTCTGCTGGTCATCGTCATAAGCACTATGATTGAAAAAAATATCGCACTGGAGTAAAAAACTAGCGCACCGGTCAGGATTACCATCAAACTTTTGTGGTTTACTGACCGGAGGCTTACTTCTCCCGGAGATGCCCTCCAACACAGTGCGTTGTAGACGATCAGTGACTTCCACAATGCCACTCATTGCCGTAGCGAAGTGAGCTTGCTGGTCGACCTGTTGTTGCGACAAATATGCCAGAGATTGTGACACCTCCTGAAGTAATTGGTGGTGTTGCCCCAGGAGTTGGCCTTGGGAGGTAACAGCCTTCTGAAGCGTCTCCTTCTCTGCTGCCTGCATGTTAAACGAGTCGAGTTATTCTGTCAGAGAATGGGTAGTGAGGCAGGCAAACGCAGCAGTAAGGAATGACAGGAGTTTTAATGAACGATCAGAAGTACAAAAACGACAGGCAAAAACAAGGTCAGAGTTCAGGCAAAGAGATCAAAAAACCATCCGGCATCAGAGAATATCAAAGAGATTCAGAAACGTGGTCAAGAACAGGCAAAAGTCAAAAATAGAATAATTCAGATAATCTAGAAAAACCGCTCGTTAAGGCAACCAAGAAGTCGGCAATAACTCGCCCCGAAGAGTGCGTGGAAAGGAGATATATAGTCTGTGAGTAATAGAGATCAGCTGGTCTGACTCAGTACTCAGGTGAGTGCGACCTACGCCCACGCAGCTGATTGGCTGAGTCCTCCACCTGTCTGGTGGAAAGTAGGTCAAGGTCCTGTTGTAATCTCGAGTCAGATCCAGCAGAGGGCGTGACACCAGAGGAGTCATGGGAGAAAGTGCTGTGGTCAGATGAGACCAAAATAGAACTTTTTTGTCTTAACCCTTAGATGCATAAGTGGGGTCAAAAATGACCCCGAGGGTTGTTATTCTTCAAAATCTCTGAAATTAAATGTTTTTACACTTCCATATTCCAGGTATTCCTCATAAAACATGTTTGTGACTTGAGGCCATTTGAATTTTTTTAAATGTTTTATACATCTTAAGAAATTGCAGTTTTTGTGTAACTACCCCAGTTTTTCATAAGCGGGGTCAAAAATGACCCCAAGCATTTCCTACAGAATCTCAAAGGTTTGCTTTGGGAACCTTTGATTCTTAACAACTGTGACTATCAGGATACATTTTCTGACCCATGTACACATCTGATGCCATGCATTCTCACCTCCAGGAGGTCACAGCAGCATACATGTAAGTATTATCTTCATTTATCAACTCCATACCTTTTCTGTCATAGAGTATCGTGTTGGTCAACAAAGTAGACACTAGTTAGCTAACTACAAAATAATGTTAGTAGTAATGTTAGTACTGTGTTAGCTGGCTTACTTAGTTAGCTAACATTACACTAGCTTAGTAAGCTAGCTGATATTACTGCATTTGTTATGTAGAGACTCACTGTATTCATGATTCCTTGTAATAAAAGTTAACCTGTTAGGTAACCTGTTATATCATTATTGATTGGTGTGTGTGTGTGTGTGTGTGTGTGTGTGTGTGTGTGTGTGTGTGTGTGTGTGCACATTCATGTCTGTGCTTTTACTTACATATAAATGCACAGACATTTACTTAGATAGCTACATATTGATTTATTGTTTTGTGTGTCATTCAAACATTGTCTGTTTTATGTTTTCTCATCTAGACTATCATGGCTACTCGGAGGCCAGCTAGGATACCCAAATACCTTGCTCGAGATATGATCCTGAACGGATGGGATGAAGAACCCATCGGTGGGATTGACTAGGGATCTGACATCTCAGATGTAGAGGATCCAGAATATTGTCCATCTGGACATGTCAGGTCATCTGAGACCCAATTTGCTCCTGCCGAACAAGATCAGTCACAGAGGAGTCCTCCAAATCCTCAGAAGAGGAAATGGATATTGTGTCCAACCTAAAGTCGACTGGAAGGTACCCCGAACCCACCAGCCTACATCACTAAAGCAATGGGAAGGTGTGGAGTGACAAAAACTGTAAACCAGCAACAGGAGAGAGGCACAGAGGGCAGACAGAAGAGAAAGAGGTGCCAGATGTGTCCAAGAAACAAAGATCGCAAAGCCACCAATTGCTGTTGGAAATGCAGTAGCCCAGTGTGCAATGGTCACAGCCAAAAACAAATAGTTTGTGACAATTGCACACAGTGAATATAGAAAATAATTTTGTGTGGGCAAATGTGAGTGGACAGTGTTCTGGTATTATGTATGTTCATTTTCTTTTTTGTCTTGCAGACACATGGACATACTAACAATAATATTTGAAGATTTTTGATGTTATTTCTTGTGAAAAATTTTTTATAAACGTTATAAATATGCATGTTAAATGTAAAACCAGTCTTTTGTTGACCCAAATATAATAAACATTATCACCTTTAACCAAAATTAAAGTAATTTTTTAAAATTCATTGCAAAAACACATTGATTCTAATTGGGGTCATTTTTGACCCCACTCATAGAAGAGTGTAGGTATTGGTCGTTCATGCATCCAAGGGGTAATTCCACTCGGCGTGTTTTGAGGACGAAGAATGAGTACCATCCCAAAAACACCATTCCTACTGTGAAGCATGGCGGTGGAAGCATCATGTTTTGGGGGTGTTTTTCTGCGCATGGGAGAGGACGACAGCACTGTATTAAGGAGAGGATGACCGGGGCCATGTATTGCGAGATTTTGGGGAACAACCTCCTTCCCTCAGTTAGAGCATTGAAGATGGGTCGTGGCTGGGTATTCCAACACGACAACGACCTAAAGCACACAGCCGGGATAACCAAGGAGTGGCTCCGTAAGAAGCATATCAAGGTTCTGGAGTGGCCTAGCCAGTCTCCAGACCTAAACCCTATACAAAGTCTTTGGAGGGAGCTCAAACTCCGTGTTTCTCAGCGACAGCCCTGGTCTGGAGAAGATCTGGAGAAGATCTGTGTGGAGGAATGGGCCACAATCTCTGCTGCAGTGTGTGCAAACCTGGTGAAAAACTACAGGAAACGTTTGACCTCTGTAATTGCAAACAAAGGCTAATATTATCATTGATTTTCACAGGTGTTCAAATACTTAGCAGCAGTAACACACAAATAAATTATAAAAAAATCATACATTGTGATTTCCAGATTTTTTCTTTTAGATTGTCCCTCACAGTGGACATGCACCTAAGATGAAAATTTGAGACCCCTCCATGATTTCTAAGTGGGAGAACTTGAACATTTGCAGGGTGTTCAAATACTTATTTTCCTCATTGCATAATCCTCCAGGTCCAGTTCCCCCTCACTCACTCTCAGCAGCCTCTCTGCAGTCAAAGCAGTCCTGCAGCACAGCGTCTGCATCGCTGCACCACACAGTGATGGTCTTTTGTGTGGGTCTGGAGCGTCGCAGTCGAGGGTGGTATGCAGGAACCATCAGGAGGGAGATGTGGTCAGATAGGCAGAGGTGGGTGCAGGGCACGGCTCTATAAGCATCTTTGTTGTTGGTGTACACACGGTCGAGTGTGTTATTTCCCCGTGTTGTAATTTTCACATGCTGATAAAACCTCGTCAGTGAGTTTGTCAGGTCTACGTGGTTAAAGTCCCCCGCTACTATATAAAACGCCTCCGGATGCTTGATCTGAAGTGAGCTGATGTTGTCATGGAGCTCTTTCAGTGCATTGTTAGCATTAGCATCCGGTGCTATGTATGTAGCAATGACGAACACAGCTGTGATTTCACGAGGAAGATAGTGTGGCCTACACTTGATAGTCAACAGTTCTATTGCCTCAGAGCAGTGGCTGTTTACCAACACACAATTTGTACACCAACCTGATGTAGATGATTAAGCCGTCCCCTCTGGTTTTCCCGGACTACTGGTTACGGTCCGCTCGGAAGAGCTGCTGGCCGGCGAGCTGGAAGGCTGAGTCCAGCATGCTGTGGTTTAGCCATGTTTCTGTTAGACAAATCACAGTGCAGTTCTTCATCTCCTCAGAAACATTCATTTCAAACTGCATTTAAGTTTTTCATAAAATTGAGTGGCAAACTATATAGTAGTTCCCCACTTTCCTTCTCCACCTGGAAAGCTGGCTGTCCTATTATTACATATTAAAAAATGCAAAAAATGGTCTATTTCACATTTAATGGTTTGGTGATGTCACAAACTGTACATTTGCACATATCTGCATAATCAGCTTACATTTAGCTTCCTCCACTGACACTGAAGTGTTTCATCCTGGTCTGCTTTTTTGAATGAAATGCGATTTATAGGGCAGCCAATTAGAAACAAGCTCATTTACATATATACTTTGTTAAGGCACAGTATTAAACAACATGTTGAATTCTAATATAAATAAATAGTTATGTATAATTATAAATATAATTGAGGAAAAATAGAATACAAAAGTTAGGTAATGTGATCTTCAAAGAAGGTGGTTTTGATTTTTTTCTACAATAAAGATGTGAAAACAATTTTAGGCCATGTTTTACAAAGATGACATACAGAGGTCAATATGGTCACCTAGAATCACTCCAAAACATATAAAGTTGAACTGATGGAGACAACTGTCCAAGCAGCCCTTTTCTGGGTGTGGATGTAGCTTTCAGATTAGCTTCAGCTGGTAAGAACACAATGCCTCACGGTTTCTCCTCCATGCTGTGATTCTTCTACTGAACTGAGGTGCCAGGGTCCCAAGGGTGCCCACCCACGCCTCTACAGCAGTGGGAATTCATCAGCAGGCCCACAAAGCCGTGGGTGGCACAGATATCTTAGAGAGAGACTTTGTTCCAAACGGCTTCTTCCTTTGAAGCGGCAAGCACTTTGCACTCTGCATTCATCTCACTCCAACATATAAAAGTGTTTTCTTTTTTAAAGCGCTGGTGAGACATGCATGAATCCTTTTTACAGTGCACACCTGAGAAGCTTCAATCTAGTAAACTCATAAACACATTTGATTTTCACCGTGACACACTCTCATAACATAATATGTGAGCAAGTCACAATGAGTGAGACATACATGCAGTAATTAATTCTGATAATACTAGAACTTTCTCAGTGCAGTTACAAAACATACCTTTGTGGACATTAAACTCATCATTTGGAATGACTTGAAAATAGCAGCCCTTCATATTCAATCTTTTTTTTATGACATTTGGACAAATAAAAATTTTTCAAAATAGCTGAGAAAAATTACAGTAGTGATAAGTAGCAATTAGAGTGACATTGAGTAGTGGTGATGTGTTAGTGTGTATTGGGAGTTTTTAAACACGGTGTCCGATCACTGTCCACTGAATTAGACTCACTTTTCTTCTTGATCCACCTTGCAGATTACATTACATTACATTACATTACATTACATTTAGCGGATGCTTTTATCCAAAGCGACTTACAATAGTGGGAAAGTACAAATGCGAAAAATACTAGAGTTAAATAATTAACATTTCGATATCGAATGCTGAGTGCATATCAGTACTCATGGGGAGTATTTGGGATCATTAGAGCAGGTGCTCTTTGAAGAGCTCAGATTTTTGGAGTTTCTTGAACCCAGTGAGGGACACCTCTGCTCTAGTGACGGTAGGCAGTTTCTTCCACCATCTGGGAACTACTGAGGAGAACAATCTGGATTGCTTTGTTTGAATGTTAGGCAAAGCAAGGCGACGTTCAGTGGAGGAGCGCAGCGCCAGGGCCGGGACATAGGCTTTTAGGAGCGAGTGCAGACAAGAGGGAGCCTGCTCTGTCATCATCTTATAGGTGATTGTGCAGGCTTTGTGTTTGATCCGGGCAGCAATCGGAAGCCAGTGTAGCTCAATGAGCAGTGGGGTGACGTGTGCCCGTTTTGGATGGTTAAAAACCAGACGTGCTGCTGCATTCTGGACCATCTGTAGTGGTTTAATAGTGCAGGCTGGGAGGCCTGTTAGCACAGCGTTGCAGTAATCGAGGCGTGAGATAACCACAGCTTGTACCAAGAGTTGAGTGGCATGTTGCGTTAGGAACGGTCTGATTTGTCTGATATTATAGAGCGCAAAGCGGCAGGACCGTGCAACAGAGGACACATGATGTGTGAATGAAAGCTGGTCGTCAAACATAACCCCGAGGTTCCTAACAACCTTTGATTGAGAGTGTGAGAGAGAGTCGACCGTCAAGGTGAGGTTGTGTTGAATGTAAAGTCAGAAACAGTAGCTCATCTGTTGCAACACATTTTGTGTTGGTCATCCTCTAATATCACTTCAGCAATGACACTGTGGTGTTTAAAACTCCACTTAACACACCACCACCACATTAGTGTAACCAAGAATGATCCACTACCCAAACAATATCTGCTCTGTGGTGGTCTTGGCCATTGAAGAACAGGGTTTGAGATTAACAAAAGTACACAGAGAAACAGATTACAGTCTATACAAAGTGCACCTATATGCTCAGTGGCGATGATAAAATTGACAATAAGTGTAAATACAAGGAGGTAGTTTTAATCTTATTGTATTTATATATTTATTTCACATTTTGCTTATTGTCGCTGACAGCTGTGGCTGTGTTGTGGTGAGAACAGAACATGTTTAAATTGCCTTCTGCTGTCCAAAGTGAAATTATGCAGCACATAGTCATTTATTAATACTGGGAAGGGGAACAGTTCTGGATAAAGCTATGCCTATTTTTAGATCAAACGAGTGCTCAAATGTATTCCAGACCCTGTCTTTATTCCACTATAAAATGTGAAATCCTTAGTGCTGCAGGGAACAGAGAAGCTCCCATGAAATGGTCAAAAAAATCTATTGTGGACTAGGCTGTGGTGTTTTCATAGGATTTCATGAGTACACATAACTTTTCATTCTGTCATCTGAAGCTCTAGCCTGAAGTGACTTACACTAGCTAGCTGGTGAGACATTCGCCCTAAAGCAGATTTGAGAGACTTTCTCAAGGGACAAGCACCAGCAAAGAGTTCAAATCTGTGACCTCTTGACCCTGACTGCCTACATACTACCATTGCAATGTCAGCTCATGTAATGAGTATATGCATGGGCCTCTCATGTTAAAGTCAAAAGCTACACAAGCTGACAGCAGGAATTAGTTGTAAACATTCTGTCATCATGTAAAACCTTTTAAACTTGTTTTTGTCATTTTAATTACAATTAAAAGTACAATTATGTGACTATTCTGCAACAGATGTAATTATAGAAATGGCTAAAAATGATATGAAATTGCGTCCAACACTATATGTCCAAACGTTTGCGGACACTCCTTCTAATGAATGCATTCAGCTACTTTAAGTTGCACCCATTACTGACACAAATTGTACATGCACAGCTTCTCTATTCAGTGTAGAGAAGTACATACAAAAGAATAGGACTCTGAAGCAGATAAGCATGAACATTTAATATATTTATACATAAACATACACTAAGAGTGTAGCAATGAGCTCGAAGTCACTCTCAACAAGCTGAAAAATACCTCACACTCACTGTACACAACAGGGAAATGGATACATTGAGTTAAAGAGATGTAAGATTTCTTACCCACTGCAACAAGTCTTTACATCAAGTCTCATTACTGCAGAGCCAGTACTGATCACACCTTAATGTGCAGAGTACTGCATTATTCTGTGGACACACACTACATATCATAATCTGGTAATGTTGTCACATATATACAATGCTTGCACATTTCACCTTGACTGTGAAGTAAAGTACAGTGGTAACCCTTCTTACGAGCATCCCTACTAACGAGTATTCCAGGTAACGAGTCGAGATCTCTGAATATTTTTGTTCCAGGTAAGGAGTAATATTCCAAGTAAAGAGTAGCGTAAATTTCTTCAAATATGCCAAACCACTAGGGGCGCTGTGGTCATAGCATCTCCTAGATGCTACCGTAGAAGAAGAGGTCAGTCAATACCTTTGACCGCTGACCAGTAAAAGTGCCTGTTGAAAGCGAGACAAAGAAAGCAAAAGGTAGTTAACAAGAAAGTTAGATAAATTTTACTTTTACTTTTCATATGATAAGTGTAACCATGCCATACACGAGCACCGTCCTCCTTAGCCGCCAGCCTACACGAGCACCGTTGGTCTCCCTCTCCTTAGCCGCCAGCCTACACGAGCGTTGTCACGTTTATTTTTTAAAAACCCATATAAACACATTATTTAGCATATTAAAGTATACTGTATATTGGCCGGCTGACACGGATTAATCAGTTTTACATGTATTCTTATGGGGAAAATGCATCCAGCTAACGAGCATTCCAGCTAACGAGCTCGGCTCCTGCACGGATTAAACTCGTAAGTAAGGTTACCACAGTACCATTAAAACACTGTACCACTGATTGCAATATTTAATGCAATAACTGCTTTCATTTAAATGTCACATTTGATAGCCAAATTGTCTGTCTGTCTGTCTGTCTGTCTGTCTGTCAATCAATCAAACCAGCACACAATGTTTTGAGATTGAACAAACCTTAGTATTATTACCAGTAGTATTGTGAGAGTAAACAACCTGAAAGCTGTCATATCATTTTCAGTCATTAATGACTGATACAGAGCCTAATGATTGTGTTGTGATGTGTATATAGAGATAACTGACTTCTGTGGGTGATTCTTAAAAATATTTAACAATTAAGCGCAGAACATTTTGAGACCTGTTTTGATCAATAGTGTTTCTTGTCCCCGCAGGATAGAAAGCCTGTTGGGCATGTTTAACGATCGAGGCTCTAAAACAAGGCCAAACTTACTGATTATCCTTATCAGCAGCTGCACAACATACATTGTTATGCTGCACCATGTCTCCTCTCTCTCTCTCTCTCTCTCTCTCTCTCTCTCTCTCAGTACCATCACATACAATATCTCACATCACAAATCACAAACTAAGACTTTTTACATTTTAGTCAACAATGACAAAGCACACTTTTTATCTGTTTTAGCTGAACTCATTTTAATATTAACAACAGCATTAAAAATTAATTTCATTTGTGTTGTAAATCACAGCTGTAGAAGGAAACTATATTGACATTGCCTCTGCTTTTAGTTCAATTTTGTTACATTGTGTTGTCTCCCAAAAATTGCTGACAATTATAGACTTTAGTGCAGCTTTTTACTCTGTGCCACATTTTTGCATCACTGGACATGTGAGTGTCATAGATAAAATGGGAGATATTAGTTCATAAACAACCTCAACAAACACTATTAATTACTATGAAAATGTAACTAGAGTATATATTTGAAATATAATAATTTTATTTTGTTCAACCTTGATCAATTAAATGCCATAGCACTAATGCTAGCTCAGAGCACATACAGTGGCAGGCAAAAAGTTTGGGGACTGATGGTCAAAATATGTTACTGTAAACAGTTCATCAAGTTGAAGATGAAATTATCTCCAAAAGAGATAAAGTTAAAGATGACACATTCCTTTTGTATGTTAAGCTTTTTTTAATCTTCATTTTTTTACATTTTCAAAATAAAAAAGCAAAGGGGCCCAAAGCAAAACTGGTTATGTTATATTTGCTTCTAGAATTAGCTGGAATTTCATTTTTCCCTCTACTCGTGAAATGTTCCCTGTGCCATTGATTGCAACATAACTCCAAAGCATGTTTGATCCACCTCCATGTTTAATGGCTGGATAGGTGTACTTTTCATGAGATTCTGTGCCCGTTTTCTACAAACAGAACTTTGTTCATTGCAGCCTTTTTGAAATAATAAATTCATAAGACTTGTTTCCAAAATACATCAGCCTTGTTTAGATGCTCTTTTGCAAACTTCTGATGTTGAATTTTGTGGTGAGGATGCAGGAGAGATTTTATTCTAATGTATCTTCCATTAAGGCCATATTTCGTCAGGTGTCACTGAACAATAGGACAATATACCACAACTCCAGAGTCTGCTAAACCTTCCTAAAGGTCTTTTGTAGTCAAGCAGGTCTGATTTGCTTTTCTAACATCACTACGAGCAGCTGTCTCTGAATTTTCTCTTGGTTTTCCAGACATTATTTTTACATCCACTGTTCTTGTTAAGTGACATTTTGAACTGAGGAAATGGCAACCTGAAAACTATTTGCTATCTTCTTATAGCCTTCACCTTGCTTTGTGGGCATCAACCATTTTCATTTTCAGAGTGCTTAGAAAAACACATGGTTGCTGTTTTTTGCAACAAGGTTAAAGGAGTCTGAGTATTTATAAAACTTTGAAATTTGCATCACCTGGTCTTTCTTAAGAATGATTGTGAAAAAGCTTTAAACCTAACAGACCTAAGGTCCTAGACCTTGGCCAAAGTTGTCTGAACACTCAAATCTTGTCAAAATCCAAAAAATATTTTTGCAAGGTACTCCTCTCATTTTTTCACTCAAAAATTGTACAAAACGTGGCTCAACGGGCAAAGACGCTACCACTATGACCCGAGGATCGTGAGTTCGAATCCCGGTCATGCTGTTTGCCATCAACAGCCGGGGCCCAAGAGAGAGCAAAAATTGGCTGTGCTCTCTCTGGGCGGGTAGATGGCGCTCTCACTCTCTTTATCACTTTCACATTGCAATGTCTGATGGCACAGGCGTCTACTGATTGGTCCAATCGGAGCTGGGGACCCTGTGTGCCTTCCTCCGAACGCGTTAGGCTCTCCAGTGATGGTGTATCGGCAGTGGTTCGAAAAGAGGCGGTGGCTGCATCACACGCAACGGAGGAGGCTTGTGCTTGCCTGCACCCTCCTAGAGTCAGGGACATTGCAAAGTGATGGGGAGAGGCCTAACAGAGCGGATGGGCTAATTGGCTACCACTACATTGGGAAGGAGATAAAAATTGGCAAAAACCTAGAAATAAATTTATGAAAAAATAAAAGTTAAAAAAAATTGTACAAAACCAAAATAGTACACTGATACTGCTTAAAATGTGTTTCATTTTTTTTTTTTTTTTTGTATCTTTTGGAGATCATTTCAGCTTAACTGTTTCACTTTACCATTTCAGCTTAACTGTTTCAACTTTACCATTTCAGCTTAACTGTTCACAGTAACTGTAATTTTTACCAGGGGACCCAAATTTTGCATGCTACTGTGTCCACCATATTCCTAATCTCATAATGTGAAATATGTGTTAAGCTTAGTAGACGGTAAAAAACTGTACTAAAGTCCATCAACTCAATGTCAACAAGTACTAGGAGACTAAATTCAGCAAAAGCATCCTACACTGTCCTACCTCACCCTTCTACTAGAGAACAACTGGAGCATCAACATTTGTAGACTCAAGACAGATAAACAAAGAGTGTTGCAAGCATTCAGCACAGAATTATTATTATTCTAAAATCATTAATCAACACAAAATACAATTTCAGTTTAGAATTATACATTACACATATAAATTAACCTATCAAATTAAATTGCTCTGTATTATGTAATAAATTGGAAGAACGACTTCAGCAAGATCAAAAAAGAGAACCCCTCTTTGCGAGTATTTTAGCAGATACATAAGAGCTGTTGATCTTCTGGTCTGCTGGTGTTGATTTGTATAATTGCTTGCACAGATCAGCAAAAATGTAGACCTGCTGTTTGAAATGAGTGACCTTGAGAATGTATTCACTTTTAATCACTTAGTGACAAACAGGGCTTTTATGGAATTATACGGTATATCAGCCACTGTCATGGTTTTGAGGACAGCAAAAAGGATTGCAGTCAAATCCTTTATTTGAAATTCCTCTCTGAGATGCCTTCATACCATGCAAACTATGCTGCTAGAATACTATATTTGACCATATTTTACTTCATATCACTGTGCTTAGTACTGTAAGGGTCAGTGCTACAATATTGTGTGTTATGTTGTCCTGTCCTTTGTACTGTGTTGTATCTCTCATATGTCTTTGTATGCATTGTATAGTTCTCAGAAGTAAGGGAAAATACCATATAAAATGAGAACAGTTTGGCAGATGATGATCAAATTTTAGACCAGGGCTGTGGGGGAAGGGAAGACTTTTCTCAAGAAACCTGTTCGATCAAGGTTGTGTCTGAAACTTGAACGTAGATGTCTTGACACCTTGGTGCCTAAGTAGGTACCAAGATGAAGGCATTTTAAACAGGTAAAAAGTTTGGGATGACACATTAAACTGAACATCTGTGACAACCTGGACTTTCATTTCTGTGTGTTTTTGTTTTGATTTGGTGATAAAATCCACAAATTAATCTGCACCAGACACTCAAAAGAGTGAGGTGGGGGGGGCGAGTGGCTCAGCAGGCAAAGACGCTACCACCATGACCCAAGGATCACTAGTTCGAATCCAGGTCATGCTGTTTGCCATCAACAGCCAGGGCCCAAGACAGCAAAAATTGTCAGTGCTCTCTTTGGGCGGGTAGATGGCGCTCTCACTCTCCCTATCACTCTCACAGTGCAATGTCCAGTGGCTCAGGCGTCTACTGAATGGTCCAATCGGAGCTGGAGACCCTATGTGCCTTCCTCCGAGCACATTAGGCTCTCCAGTGACGGTGTATCAGCGGTGGTTCAAAAAGAGGCGGTGGCAGCATCACACTCAGCGGAGGAGGCTTGTGCTTGCCTGCACCCTCCTAGAGTCAGAGACATTGCAAAGTGATGGGGAGCAACCTAACAGAGCGGATGGGCTAATTGGCTACCACTACATTGGGAAGGGGATAAAAATGGGCAAAAACCTAGAAATATTTTTTTTTTTTAAAAGAAGAGTGAAGTAGGACAGAGTCATGTCCAGTGACGTCTCACACACAATGTGTTAAACTTCTGGTGGAGATTAAACAGCTGTAATAAAGCTTCTAAACTCTTCTAAACTCACCATCAACAACTTGTGAACTAAACACAGTGACAATGTCCTACCTCACCTTTCTACCATAGAAGACTGAGTAAGCAGCAGCATTTGTGGACTTCATTATAGTCTAGAAAAATAAATAAAATAAATAAATAAATAAATAAATAATAATAATAATAATAATAATAGGGACCTTCTGAAATAAAAGTATAGATTGTCATGGAAAATCCTGGGTGATCACAAACCTTTGAGCGGTAGTGTATGTTTGAAACACATTCAGTATTCATCAATACACTGCAAAATACTGACAGCTTGCTGCTAGCTCTTAATGTATCTTCAAAACCTGACCAAACAGTCTTAAGTATCTTTTATGTAAACAATGGATATGATCACAAGTTAATGCTTTCCTGCCTCAGAATGATGCCTAAGAAGGCAGCATTTCTTATATTTCAGACACAGTCCATGTCTCCAACGTGTTGGCCATCTTAAATGCCACCATCTTGGATTCAACTTAGTTTTACAAGCGAGAAGGTAGATGTGCGACACACATGGGAGACTTTCAGCAGAAAAATAGTGGTGCACATCAATGTTAATGTAACTTTATTCTCATGTTAAAGTGATTTTATGTGAAACCAGCAAACTGATCATAAGGGCCACAGAATGTTTTTAATATGATGTCCACCTTGGCTATCCTTTTCTCCCATTCCTGATGAACTTTCAACAAATCATCTGGCTGAATGTTAGCACAAGCATCAGTAATTATCTCATGAAGATGAACAACATTCTGTATCTACTTTTGGGGAAAGAAAATGATGCCATTCTCACATCACCTGTACAGAAGAAAAAATATAGTTTTAACATAAGACTGAATGACGTAATATTGACATGAAGCATGCCGCTGTTTTTCTAGTGAAATTTTCCACAAATTTGATCACAAACCTACCTTCCCATTTGTAAAACTGAAGTTGAATCCAAGATGGCGGCTTTCGAGATGGTAGGTGACATGACTTAACAACTTCCTTCCTCTCCACAGCTTGAGTTTAAACCTGGTTCACTGTCTGCAAAACAACAATTTTCATTTTATAGGGGTGTTTCCTTACTTTCTCTGTGTACTTCTATGTAACTGAAATTACAATAAATTTGACTTGACATGAAGTCTTTTGCAGAAGTTTGACACCCTGATTTACAGCTTTTATTGGTTTTCTGAGATAAAAATAACAGATCTGCTACAGAGAACAAACATTTTAATGCATGGTCAATATGTATTTACTGATTTTATACATATTTGAGAAAAATAAAATATCAATGAGGGAAATTCAGAAAATAAATAGAAACTGCAGAAAATAATTGTGAGAAAACTAGAGCTTGTTTTTACAGAAAGGTAATGTCATAATGGACCTGCTAATATTGTGAAAGTTTGACTTTGAAAGTCTTTAGCCTAAGTAAATGTAAACTTTTGGTCTCAACTTGAAGCATTATCTATACTTAATAAGGATTTTCTATGCCTGAAATTAATCTGCTCAGTAACCTTAACCTCAGCAATTCAAGATAAATACATTTGTACTTTAGGGTAAATGAAGCAGAGATTTTGAAAAGTACTTTATAAAGTCAAGGAATTTCTTGTCCAGAAAATGCATGAAAACAAACACATATACACACGCACACTTTTGATCCCGATACACAAGCATGAAAGAACTCATCCTTCTCCTCAAAGTCTATCTCTCTCTCACTCTCTCCCCTTCAGCTGTCGGTCTCTTTTTGAAATCCTGCACAGGCTTACTTGGCTGATTGAAACTCTCCCCATCAGCCAGACAAGACTTTGCTTTTATCAGGCCACCATCTTAATTCCTCTTCACTTGCTAAACACAGGTGCACCGGTAAGGGAGTCTGGGGCTTTTTTTCCTTCTTCAAGGACCTGTCGGAAGAACCAAAAAGCCAACTACCACCTTGAAGACAGACATGGAGGTCAAGCTGCCATTTACGTACGCTGGCCCTTCATCTGGGCAGCCGTGGTGGGGCAGAACAGTTGATGAGGGATGTTGCTAATTTCTGGCCCAGCGGGTTCTGTCAAAGGCCTCTGGACAGGCTGGTGGGACACGTCCCCCTCACAGCAGGACGCAGACAGGGCACCGGCTCTGAGACAGCAATAAGAAGCTGACATGCACCTGGAGATGTCACACCCCACCGCCCTCTAACTAAAAGTCATCAGATGGGCCACTTGCAAGAGAACGATAGGAGGCTGAAGACAGTACATGAGCAGAATGTAAAAATCTTTGAGGTCACTTTAGGTGGGCACAGTAGCAAAACGAACTTGAGATCAATTTTTTGAGGCAAACAGTAAAATAGACACAAACAGTAGAAGTCAAAACTCTAAAGTGTTCAAATTAGAGTTACCTGGGGAAGTCTTATCACTTAAATGATTGAAGATAAAATCCATCATTTTAATCCAGGACAAATCTGTATGAATGTTTGTACTTTTTATGAATAAATCTGAGCCTGGATCTCTCTCAGCAACAGTAATATAGCCTTGTTCCAATCCACCTCACAAAAACGAACAACTAAACCTACTAATAAACCAGGCCATTGTGATGTGTTGTTATTGATGCTTCCTGACATCACTCCTTTCACTCTTTACCATCTGTGTGAATTTGAGGGTGACATATGGATACTTTATCATTTTTGAATCGATCAATAAGATCTCTTACATATAACATTACAGCTTCCCTGGTAAAACTAATTTAATAATTTAATAATAAAAGATGTACTTTTGTAGTCATTAAACATAAAGTGACATTTCAAGCCTCATAACTTTACATCTCATGAAAATTAGAAATTCAGACTCTCAAATACAATATTTTATTTTGAGTAAATTATTAGTCAAACATTATAAACATTAAAACAAAAAAGGCTTGAAATGTGTCTTTTTGCATGTATTAAATATAAAAGTTTACCTTTTTTGAATTAAATTATGACCACAAATGAACTTTGTCACAACGTGCACTAACTCAAGTGATGATACAACTTTACACAAATCTTTGCATTAATTATTGTTCTGATGTACTCAATCATGCATGACCAGAGACATATTTTGCTTTATCTGACCACTGCAAATGCTAAAAATATGCTTTAGAACTTGAGCAATGAGCAATCTCTCTGACCCCACTCACCCTACACTGAGAGAATCTGCTGTTTTCTGGCTCTCACTGATGTTGTGGACTGCAAGTCCTCTTGAGACTGCAATCATGTCCATCCAAGCTTGATGGCAACCTGTTTTCCCCAGGTGTTAGATGCTCTAAAAATGCCAGAGATGGGTTTATGGGACCCTTTCCCCCATGAGACACTGTCCATTTGCCTGCTGGAGGCCTAGTCCCAATGTCTGGCACTGTGCCTGCTCCCCCATGTGTTTGATAATGTAGTACGGACCTCCTGCCTGTCTATCATATGAGCAGAGTCATGTCTCTTTCCTTTGTGGACAAGCTGTCTATTGGGCAGCCGCGCGTGGGCTCACCACATGAAGCCTCTTCATAGCTGTCTTGCTACATCCAGACAGCATCAGGCTGGGGTAATATTCATGCTAGACCCCAACTGGGCCCCATGTGCGAGTAAGCAGGCCAGACAAACTGGGCCATATGGAGGCTCAGCATTCAGACTTGCTGTAGATGTTTATAGGCTGGCAACACTTCTTCAGAAGAATGTTGCCAAAATCTTGTCTCATCCATAAATGTCACATGGACAGTGAAATTTAATATTAATTGCTTTGTGTCTGTGTGGTGAAACTGCACAAAGAGGCAGCACACTGAAATGACTCTGAAAGAATGAAGAAATGAAGAGGTGTAATTATTTCTTAGAGTTCTGCCAAGCAAAGTCATGAAAATTCAATTCTAGCACATTTTGCCCTTTGACAGACACTCTAAAGCATCATATTGCATAATGTTTCTGCCAGTAAACTGTACTTCAGCACCATCAGTTCTGCATAAATTTTACCAACAGCAGGACAAAAGCATATTTACTATGTTTGCCAAAAATGTAAAATGTTCTAAAGAATGATTATGTTATGTCTTCTTCAGTTCTGCTTGTCTGCGTTTGTATGCAGCCTCATGTCTCTTTTATGGTCTGAGGCTGTCTAACATGATCGAGAGCTCAATGTCCAGAAAAACCCCACAGTCTACCCTGGCAAGACCTCATCAAATGCCTGCCAGCAATTTCCCATGTGATCTTTATGGAATTGTTTTAGAAGGCATGAATCTAAGTGTCAGGCACCGTCTTTAATATATTGCTACCTAGACCACAACACCCGGGGCTGCTGGAAAGCCTGGTGATCTCAAGGCGTGGGTGGGCCAGTAATGTTTTGCTCTATGATTGACAGTCATGACAGCCAGCCGTCTTCTTGGCTTGTTCCTCTGTCCTGACCTTCACTATGAAATAGCATCAACTTTCTGCTGACTTCAATGAATGGCATTCAAAATAACCCCAAATCCAATGAGTCGAGAGCAGGATGGGAGCGTCTGATTGATCTCAACCCACTGTTTAACTCCCATTTCAGAGGATAACAACTCTCATAGCCTGGGTTGCGTAATAATGAAGACCATTATGCATGCGCTGTTGCACTTCTATCCTTCCCAAACATCCTATTTCTGCTTCATAATCAATTTAGCTTGCCACAAAGTCTTAGTGACACATTTCTGTCTGAGGTGACCAAGGTTGCAAGTACCTGGTCATACCATTAAACTGAAAAACTGAGAAAGTTTATTGTCCCATTCAACTGACCATATCACTTCCATGAACTTTGCCAGGCATCCTCAAAAAAGTTCCACTGCACTGCATTTTGAGAAGAAAAAAAAAAGCTGTTGACAAAAGTGTTACAAAAATATAGTGGCTTGCTTTGAGGATTCCTTTAAGGAAATCCCCTCAATGAGAGAAGGGATAAAGTTGGAGGGAGGCCATAAGTGGCTGTAAGTGCCTCTTGATTCAGCTGCATGGTGATCAGTTCATATCTCAGGGAAAACCTTGTCAACAGCTAACAGTTCATGTTTCTCTCTTATTATCAGAAATAGTGAAAATCTGCTGCCTTCTAGCTAATGGGAGTGTCTACAGTTTAGCAGTGACAGTAACAGCCTTGTACAGATGAAAATACAACATTTTCAAAAACAAATACATTTGACACATTCATATTTTATGACAAAGTTATAAATATTTGATCTCAGTATGTGCTTTGCTCTTTTCTCCAAAGCTTAAGGTGTGTAATTCCTGATTATTAGGAATTCAGTGTTTAAAACCTCACTTATTATTAAGTCTGCTTATGCTGTGAATTTGACAATAGCTATTAAGTAGACAGACTTACTATTCTTCTGGAAGCATGTGGTCGTTAAAAAGTCATAATTTAAAATAGAATTACAGTACTTTTCAGAGTTTTCTGGTATTTTTCATTACATTCATAATGCATGTCCTTATCAAAATACAAATGCCAAAATCAATTTATTTAGATACACAATACAGTGGTAACCCTACTTACGAGTTTAATCCGTGCAGGAGCCGAGCTCGTTAGCTAGTTTGCTCGTTAGGTGGATGCATTTTCCCCATAAGAATACATGTAAAACTGATTAATCCGTGTCAGCCGGCCAATATACAGTATACTTTAATATGGTGCTCGTGGTAGCAGCAGAGTAAATAAAATTTTTTTTTGTATATTTGTGTAATAAATCGTATAATTTCATATGACATATAACCGGCCGACTGTGCCTAAT